>CAUYQG010261910.1:0-20147 GCA_963574415.1 Tarsius wallacei
GGCTCGGTGGCTCAGCCTGTAATCCCGCGCCTTGGGAGGCTGAGGTGAGTGGATTGCCTGAGCCCGCGGGTTCGAGACCCGCCTGGGCAGGCGAAACCTCATCTCTACAATAAATCAAAAATTAGCCGGGCGTGGTAGCGCGCGCCTGTAATTCCAGCTACTCGGAAGGCTGAGGCGGAAGGATCGCCGGAGCCCAGCAGGCCGAGGCTGCGGTGGCCGGGAGCGGCCACTGCACTCCAGTCTGGGCGATCGAGTGGGACTCCAACTCAAAAAAAAAAAAAAAAAAAAAAGAATAGATTTGTTTTGTTATGTATCAGAAAGTGGAACTGGGGAAATGGATGAATGTTTTAAGGGGGAAGAATAGAGATCTATGCATCAGCAATATGGGTCTCAAATCTATCCAACAAAGCCTGATGCCTTGAGATGTTTAGCATGAATTTCCATTTTAGTCTTCAGTTCAACTTCACTCCTGTAAGCTCCAAAAAAGGCCAAGTGCAACACTAAAAAAACCAGTCCGATTCCTAGTTACATTTTCTTATTACCTTTTCTCTTAACTCTTTACCGTTCATTTTTGCTTTGCTCTTCATACTCAAACCAGTATTTTTTTTCTTCCCAGTCACGATTTTGACTTTTTTTGACAAGTTTGACCCATGAACCCTGTCACTACTCCCCTCCAATCAGCATTTAGTATTCAGATGGAGAAAAAAACTGCATATCAGAAAAGATATAAAAGGAACCCTAATCGTGTAGGAAATTCTACAACCCAACATTCATAATCCCTTTCAAAATTAAGACATACTGTTTTCTAAAATATATTACTTACTGCCACTTCTAGAGAAATGTCTTTATTATGGGAGAAATTTTTATTTGACATTTTTAGTTGTTTTAACCCAAGTGAAACTATATTATTGGTTTAATCATTATGAATTAATAATGATTGAGACAAAAGTAAAAACAAACAAACAAACAAAAAAGTCAACCATACTAGGATTTTCATTGTCGGGCAGGGATTTTCTGTCTTGTTTTGCATTCATTTTCCTGTAAAGCATAAACAGTTTATAAATATTATTTAAGATAATGATGGTCAATAAAATACATTATTGCTCCCTCATTCACTTAACAGTCTGGGCTGCTTTCTTGAGTAGGGGTAAGACAATGTGGTTCAAACTAGAGCATTGGCAGTGTCTTCAATTCTGGACAAGGAGGCTTGTTTCTCTTGTGTAGAGTAGTAGAAAAGAATCAAGGACTAATCTTTGTCCAGAAAACTAGCTGTGCCACCCTAAAACATTCGGCAACCCTCAATGGCACTGTTAACATCAGGATTCTGGTTTTGTCTTTGATGATTTCATGCATGTATTTAAATTTCAATACCTTTGGGGATACAAATAGTTTTTGGTCTGGGCTTTAAGAGTACTCACTACGCTCATCTGTGCACATTGTACCCAACAGGTGATTTTTTTTTTTTTAGGATAGTGGAATAATCGAGGATCCGATAAAAAGTTGCAGAAACCTTGGGAGGAAGCCAAATGGACAGAGCCAAGTTAGATGCCGCAGAGTAGAGAGAGAAACACCAAAGTCCATTTGCAGCTTTCAAGGTGCAAGCGGTTCTGGGTCTCCATTTCTAAGGGACCAACTCCACGTGACCCGGAGGTCATGCCCATAGGAGCCAGAGCCCTACCTTGCAGCCCTGCCAGCTCCAGAGGGGCGGGGCCTAATGAGACCTGAGGGGCAGGGCGTACACAGTAAATGGAGTGCTGGGTCGTTTGGTGGCATGGGCGGAGCCGGGTTCCTCCACCTTTGGTGACCTGGCACCTGTAGGACCTGGAGCAGCAGGGACTTTGCCCTGACTGTAAACCTGGCCTTGCAGGCAGGCTGAATCTCCAGCCAAGTTGACTGACCTTGCTAAGAGGATTCCCAGAGCTAGACCCGGCTGGGGACAGTGGCGTGAGTGATGCCGCTGCACTTGGTGAAATTTTTTTTAGGGTTAGGGGTAGGGGTATTAATGTATTTCTTTGCAGCATGGAAATGTGGTGGACCTGGACCATCCGCACCTTGCTGGGCCTCAGAGTCTCAGGTAGAAGTGACTGTGGAATGGAACCCTGGAGCAGGTGCTGATCCACATCATGCTGTAGTCCATGGGGCTGTGGAAGAATCATTTTCAGTATTTCAGGTCTCTTCCGGAAGTGCTTCCATAACAGCAGATTTCCATCGTGGAAAGATGAGTCGTGGGACATTGTCGACAGAGCAGCATGGCAGAAGGACAGATGGCTCGACTGTGGTCAGACCTCTGCCGTGGCTGCCTGCCTCTCTATTTTTTTCCCCCCTCTTCAAAAACCCTTTGAGAGAACAGTAAATATTGATTTATCTTAAAAAGGGCTTTAGCCGGGCTCGGTGGCTCAGCCTGTAATCCCGCGCCTTGGGAGGCTGAGGTGAGTGGATTGCCTGAGTCCGCGGGTTCGAGACCCGCCTGGGCAACTTGGCAAGACCTCATCTCCACCATAAATCAAAAAATCAGCCAGGCGTGGTAGCGCGCGCCTGTAGTTCCAGCTACTTGGAAGGCTGAGAGGGAAGGATCACCTGAACCCAGCAGGTCGAGGCTGCGGTGGCCGGGAGCGGCCACTGCACTCCAGTCTGGGCGACAGAGTGAGACTCCAACTCAAAAAAAAGGAGGGGGGGCTTGATACTCCTTGATCATAATCCATAACCTACATAATGAGATGTATCTATAAAAAGTTAGAGAAGAAATGAAAACGACCTAGAAGGAAAAGTTGTGCTTCAAGTGTAAGGAGGCTGAGAGGCAAAAATTAACAGTAGGGCCAGTCCAAAAACAAAATAGAACAACGAAAAGCATCACTTCCATTTCTAATGACTCTTCCCACTACCATTTGTATACATTTATCCTCTAGTATGTATTAAGGATAGAGAATTAGGGACTGGTTGTAGTGAGAATTTCTTATACCCATTCTGCTTTCTCTGTGTCTTGTTTTGTTTTGTTTGTTTATGTGTAGCCAAGAGGGGCATAAATGTGTGTCTATATCTGAATGATTCATCAGCTAGAGCTGCTAGAAATACATCTTTTAATGGACCAATTATTGTGGTTAGGATTTGGCTTCAGTCAAGTGATGAGAAACTAGATAAATATTCCAGCAAGCCTATATTTTGAAATTCTGCCCCTGGGATTAGAGAGAAAGCTCTGCTCATATTGATACAAACCTTCAGAATGCATAGAGTTTTGTAATATACCTGCCTCCACCTGTTTATTCACTGTTCATGGTTCTTCCTCTTTCAAATGAGCTCTAAACAAATGTTTCCTCTTGCTAGCTTACTTGACCTTTGCTGAACAACTTGTGAGCTCAAAGGAAAACATTATAATGAATTGAAAACGCAGGACTGTTCAATAATGCGCAATACTGCATGGGTTCTGTTAAGACACATTTGGGATAGGATTTCTAGTTTAGCCCTGTTCTTCAGTTTTTGTTTTCTCAATGTCATTATTTATGTTATTTGTGCCTCTTATCCTCAAAGGTCTTAGCTGACTTAGAAAATGAGTAATAGGTAGGGCAAGTAGAAATTCTCAGAAAAAGTCTTGCATTTTTCACAGATGAAAAACATGACTATCTTTGGACATCTTCAGTAATTTAAAAATTACACCCCACTGGTTGAGAAAAAAATCATTTAAATGATGGCCCCAAGCATGTTCAGACATCCTTGGAACATGAGGCAAGTTTTAGAATTGCAAAATAGCTCTTAAATTTTTATTTTTATTTTTATGAAGGTTTTTTCTTTTTAATTAAATACTCCCTGTCCTGCACCCCACTCCACATCATTTTTAGAATGTTCTCTTGCAGTGACAGTTAGCAGCGCAGTTACATATGGCCAAGGGGCTCACAAAATATTCCACTGGAGTTTTAGGAGCTTAATTTGTGGCATAAATCTCTGTTCTCAGGCCTCTGCTCTCAGACCCCACAAGGCTGTCAAACAGTGCCTGGAAGGCAGTAGGACTTAGTTATAAGTTTTGGCTTTTATAGCAATTCGCATGACTCTAAGACAATTGTTTTCCACTGGATTTCAGATGAAGCTGTTAGTTCTTCAAGAGTCCGCCATCTGGGTTTCCATTAATCTTGGTAATAGGCTCAAATCCTTTCACACTCAGATGCTTTGTCTGCATCTGTAACAGGGTGATGGTGTATGGAACAAATTACTAACGTATTGTTTTCTGTTGTCCTACTCACATTACAAAATTGTCCATAAAAGATGGTACCTTGTGGGTGGGATTTGTAAAAAGGCCAAAGCAAGAATGAATGGCTCAAAGAAATTAAACATAAACATTCAATTTTGTATTAAAATACATTTTTATGGAACAACATTTGTGTGTGTGTGTGTTATAAGGATTATTGAAGTGAACTTACATATGGAGAAATTCACCCTTTTTAGGAGTACAGTTATATTCTTTAAAAATATATATCTGACAGAAACCAAAATTCATCATATTTTGTTTATAGTGCAAATGCAAGTTTTTACAAATATGAAACATGTAACTGCTGCCCCCAAACTCAAGATATAGAATATTTCTATCACTCCAAAATGTTTTGTGCCCCTTAGTCGACTCTCTTCTCACCCCAACCCCTAGCAGCCACTGATCTGATTCATAGTTTTGCTTTCTCTCAAAAGTCATGCAAATGAATTATACAGTAAGTAGCCTTTTGTGTCTGTCTTCTTTCATTTAACATCGTGCTTCTGAGATTCCTCTATGTTATTGCATGTACCATAGTTTGTTCTCCTATTTTTTAGTGTCATCCCACTGTATGGATGTGCCACAATGGTTTATTCACTCATCAGCAGATAGAGTTTTGAGTTATTTCTAGTTTGGGATTATAAAGAAGGCTACTATACGTATTTGCATACAGGTCTTCGTGTGGACACATTTTTTTCATTGACCTACGTAAAATGCCTAGGAGTGGAGTTGGTGGATTATATGTTTAATATAATAATAAACTGCCAAACTTTTCCAACATGGCTGGAGCCATTGTTGCATTCTCACTAGTAAGGTATGAGTACTTTCATTATTCCAGATCAACCCCAGCACTTGGTATTGTCAGGTTTTTGTTCTTTGTTTTTGTTCTGTTTTGTTTGCCATTCTACGTACATAGTGGTATCATGTAGTTTTCATTAGAATTTGCCTAATAACTAATGATGCTTTATATATGTGTGTGTATGTATGTATGTATAATGATATACCTTTATATATTTATTTGGGAGCAGGTATTACATTGCACATACTGCCTTATACAGTGAGGAAATGTATCAGAACCCACCTTGGGGGATTAAGTTAGATACAGTGGAAGAAGTGAGAGCTATGGAATCAGACAGATAAATGTTTAAATTCTGACTACTTGTATAGACCTCTCTGCTCTTGTTTCCTGGTTTATGAGGTGGCAATAATAGTAATACTAGACTCATATAGTTGATCAGAGAACTACCTAAGATAGCACTTCTAAGGTATCTAGTAGAATGCTACAATCCCTTTTCACTCCAGGGTAATACTAGCCTCAACATATATGAATCTTTGGAAAAAAATATTCTTTGCAGAGGTCTGATGTCTGAAATTTCAGGAGTCAAAAAACCCTTCATCTCTTGAATGCTATACGTGGAAGAGGAGGGTAAGGGGAGACAGATAATGTAGTGACCCTCTAGTCAGCTGTTCCTTCCTCCAAGGTCTTCTGCATTATTGAGCTCAGATCTTCACTACTGTACTGATTTTTAATTAGATGGGGAAATGGCTGCCTCTCTCAGTAGACCATGTGCTTCACAGGGATAGGGACTATGTGTTATCCACCTTTATATCCCCCTGGGTGAATACTGTGCCTGGCTGAGGTCACCTGGTACCTTGGCAGTGCTGTTCTACAGCCTGAGGATTGGTGGAAGGAAACAATGGTTTGTCATGGGGCTGACAGCAGCCAGCGTTTGGACATTTAAATTTGTGTTTTGTCAGAGGGTTAAGGTTTAGTGTCAGGTTTACACATCACTAACTGGTGTTGATGTACTCAACTTGGCAAGCTTAACTGGAGAGCTCCATGAGGCTATGGGAGAATAGGTATTTCTCCCTTTTCTTTCTTTTTCAAGCCAAGAGCTTGAGAAAGCACAAAGTTCTACTGCTCCAAAACTCAAGTAGCCCAGTATTCCATGGAAATCTATCCTTTGAGATGCTAGAGGAAACTGACTCAAACCCTGAACCATATGAAGAGGGAGCTTGGATTTTGCTAATTCAACTTGGTTTACGGATTATTATTGATATATCATGTATGTCTTTCTTTGTCAAACCCAGACTATTTTCTTTATTGCCATAAAAAAGCAAATGACATAAACACCCACAAACCTGAAATCTACAACATTAATATCACAGCAACACTAATCACTTAAAAGTAAATATTAGACATTTTTTGTCCATAAAAATCCTTATTGCTCTCAAATTCAGTCCAGCATCTTGCTATGTTGCCCAGATTTCCTTCTTTTGCCTCTCTAGAGTAAAGGAAATAAACTAGCAACTCTTTCTGTTATATAAAAAAAAAGATCACTTCCATTTTCTTTTAAATGGCATTTGATTTCTCCCTTTGTCTTAACTCCCCTGTATATCCATCTCCATTTCCATGGTTCTTGTTCTAGACTTCATCATCTCTTTTCAGACTTTTCTATAGCTCCTTCTTGACATCCTTTGTTCACTAACAGATGTCTTTTCAAAGTATAAATGCAGTCACAGACTCTATGAGGGCAGGGGGATGCCTCATGTCCCTTGCTTGTATAAGTTTCTTGTTATTACTATCTAAGATCCTTTATAATCTAGCCATAAATTTCCTTTTTCCGATGAACTTTTCAACTTAAATATATGAAAGTGATTTTAAAATCTGAAGTATGTCCCTAAGCTACCTCATTTTGTGAGTTCAAGACCAACATTTTCCAAATACCTTAGAGCTATTCCTCATGAGTGTCTTTTACAAACACTTCAAAATCAAAATGTCCCAAATACAATTCATTATTTTTATTTTATCCTCCTAAAACAATCATCTAAGATTAGTAAAGGATAGCCATGTTGATAAGAGGAGATAGATATAATTTAACTGTAAAGATTTAAACAGAGTGAGTTTGCTTTCTAACGGCTCAGGAATGAACGACTGTGGGAATTGAAGAGAATTCTGACATGATTCATGAGAACATTTTTTGTTAGATCTTGCATATTTGGGAGTAGTAAGAGTTGATTGATTGACCAACTGAAACCGACTTATAATTTGCCAATTAATGCTCTAAGTTAGAAGCATCACTTAAGTGAACTTTCTAAATTATAAGAAAAAATTGGAGCAACCCTCTTTTGGGTCCCCTGCAGGAGCTTTTCTGTCTTCTTTTTTTTTTTTGAGTTGGAGTCTCACTCTGTCGCCCAGACTGGAGTGCAGTGGCCGCTCCCGGCCACCACAGCCTCGACCTGCTGGGTTCCGGCAATCCTTCCGCCTCAGCCTTCCAAGTAGCTGGAACTACAGGTGCGCGCTACCACGCCTGGCTAATTTTTTGATTTATTATAGAGATGAGGTCTTGCTTGCCCAGGCGGGTCTCGAACCCACGGGCTCAGGCAATCCACTCACCTCAGCCTCCCAAAGGCGCGGGATTACAGGCTGAGCCACCGAGCCCGGCTTAGCTCATGCTTCTAATCGCACTTTAGGAGGCTGAGGTGGGAGGACTGTTTGAGGCCAAGAGTTTTGAGACCAGCCCAGGCAACATGAGACCTTGTCACTATAAAAAGAAAAAAAATCCAAAAATTAGTGGGGAATAGAGACATGTGTCTGTAGTCCTGGCTACTAGGAAGGCTGAAGTGCCAGGACTGCCTGAGCCCAGGAGTTTGAGACTGTAGTGAGACATGATTATGCCTCTGCACTCTAGCAGGGATGAAAGAGTGAAATCTCCACTCAAAAAGAAAGAAAGAAAGAAAGAAAGAAATGGAATGGAATGGAATGGCATATTCCTACCGAAAGTTATCAAAACCACCATCTTCTTTTATTCTAACTTATAAGGACAGGCAGTGCTGGACCCAAGATCAGTCATCAAGCCCTGTCTGGAGTTCAACAGGATTTGTGGTAAAGTAGGAACACAAAGATGAGTGAACATATGAGCACAGCAATAAACAAATTACAAGAAGCAGTCAATGAGACAAGGACTGGCATTATTAAAAGCAAGAAAACACATGTCACAATGGTAAGGCACAGGTACATATGATTTAAGAGTTGAGGGGGGCCAATAGGATGACTATAGCAAAAAAAAAATACGGATAATAACAAAATTGGAACCCTCACACATTGCTGGTGGGAATGTAAAATGGGACAGCCACTTTGGGAAGCAGTCTGGCAGTTCCTCAAAAGACTAAACATAGAATTGCAATTGCAATATGACCCAGTATTTCCACCTCTAGGTTTACACCCAAAAGAAACAAAAAGATACATTCATGCAAAAACTTTGGCATTCATGTTGTTTTCACTTTTTGGATGTTATGACTAATGCTGCTATGTGTAAGTTAGAAAAATTCATTAAGATTACCCATACAACTTTGAGGAATTCTACTTTAAAACCGTAACACACTATAAGTGGTATGAACCTTCACTATAAATTATGAATTTTTGTTTTGAGTCAAATAAAAGTTTGATGATTAATTCTACAAGAACTAAAGTAACAAGATTTCAAAAGAAAGTAGCCAAGTTTTATAGAATATCAGAAATTAACTAGAAATATGTCTACCATTTAACTATTTTTTTATTTTTTCTGAGTCAGGGATCTCACTCTGTTGCCCAGGCTGGAATGCAGTGGCACGATCACAACTTACCACAGCCTCAACCTCCTAGATTAAGGCGATCCTTCCACCTAAACCTCCCAAGTAGCTGGGACTACAGGCATGTACCACCACGCCTGGCTAATTTTTTTTATTTTTATTTCTGTAGAGATGAGATCTCACTATGTTGCCCGGGTTGGTCTCAAAGTCCTTGGCTCAAACAGCCCTCCTGCCTTGGCCTCCCAAAGTACTGGGATTACAGCCATGAACCACCACTCCCAGTCTATCTTTTTTCATATAATTAAATGAAAAAATAATATTTGTACATAGGGATAGTACTTAGAGTTTTTATTTTTATTTTGTTTAATTTTTGAGTCAGAGTCTCACTCCATTGCCCAGGCCGGAGTGCAGTGGCATGCTCATGTCTACCCCAGTGTCGACCTGCTGGGCTCCGGTGATCCTTCCACCTCAGCCTTCCAAGTAGTTGGAACTACAGGCATGGGCTACCTACCACACCTGGCTAATTATTTATTTATTTATTGTAGAAACAAGGTCCTGCTAAGTTGCCCAGGCTGGTCTCGACCCGTGGGCTCAGGCAATCCATTCACCTTGGCCTCCAAAAGTGCTGGTATTACAGACTGAGCCACCAAGTCCAGACTTTATTAAAATTTTAATTCTCTTATACTGATACTTATTTTATTATGTGCCATTTTAAGTGAACTAAATAACTGCCTGACAAAATACTCTCTCCTTTTACCTAATTTATAACGACCACTACTTATAGCTAGGTAGTACAAACAATACACTGTTACATATTCTGAAGTATCAAAATTTCATTAGCAAGAAGAGTATTTCTCCTCAAAAGGCATCACTATGGACTCTTAAATGCATTAGCAAAGTGAACATATTAACCTAAATTTATTAAAAGAGATTTCTGCTAGAAGTATATAATCTAATAATGTACTCAATTATAAAAAGAACGGTAAGAACTCTTGATAAATTTATTAGCAAATAATTAACTTGCAGCGTGATACCTGGTGGAAAGGAGAAAGTTATACTCAGAATAACTATTGATTCACCAATTGTCTGGATTTTATATTTAAAAAGAATAACTTGTTAAACTGCAAGACAAACTCAATTTCTTTACAGGAAGCTAGATCTAAAACAAAATGCAAAAACAGATCAGTGATCAAAGCAACCTACACTGAATAGACAATAAAAGTTCAGAAAATAGACAGTCAGCTGTTATCCAAAGATTCATTTGGGTCCTTGTTGACCACAGGAATTAAAATAAAATAAATAACTACAGACAATTCACTAATAGTTCTAAAAAGAGGCAAATATAGATATAATGTTATCAGAACACAGAAAAAAACAGAATAGTATGAAGAGACATCCAAGGATGAAATTACAGACTACAAAAGCTATATTTGTCGAATCAACAGTTGCAGCAGGTTACAGTACATATCAGAGACTGCATGTGACACTGATCAGCACACTAACATTCTATAAGCAAAACACACAAGACCCCACAGTACCAACCTTCAAAGAATTAAGAGATTCAGGAGAGAGACAAATACAGATTTCAAGGCACCAAAAGAAATACACTGCAAAGATATTCAACCCAGACAACAGAGATAGCGACTGAGAAGGCTTTGAGAAGAAATCCATTATTTGAAGGTTAGATAAGAGAAAAGAGGATAACAGTGTGGAAGGAGACAGATGAAGCAGAAGAAGCAAGTCATTCTAAAATGTTTTTATTCTGAAGAATATAATAAAAATAAGATTTTCACACCTTGAAAATCTTAAAACTTGAAAGTTACATCATTACAGTCGCGCTTTCAATGGATCATCTGGTAATGAGATATGAAAAAAAGGACTGAAGAGGGCAGAAAAAGCAATTTTACAGGTTGTTACTATATAAAGCAAGGAAACACAAAGATACACAATAAGGGACTAACACTTGGGACAGGGTAAGCATAAAATCCAGAGATAAAGAAAGACACAATGACCAGGATTTTGTTAACCTTTGGATAGGAAATATCCACTGCTACTATCCCGGTCCAAATTAATAGAATCTTTGCCTATAACAGATTCCTAACTGGTTTTCTTATTTCTACCAACAATCCATTTCTATACGTGAATGTACCTTAAGACTATAACTCAGATTAGGTTACCCATGTTCAAAATCCTCCAATGATTTCCAAATGTTTAAAAACAAAATCTCAGTTCTTTAGCATATCTTACAAGACCCTATATAATTTCATATCCCTGTCTATATCTCTTACCAGACCTCTTTAATCACTAGATTGCAGCCAAGTTGGGCTTCTTTTTGTTCCCTTAACATGACAAGCTTTCTCTATCTCAGGGCATGTGCACTTTGGGTTCCCCATGCCTATAACTGCTTTTCCCAAAGATTCAGAAAGGCTAACTTAGCTTGGTCACACACTCCACTAGTTGTCCTGGCCAATGACTAAGTGTGGCAAGGATATTAAATTAGGCTTTTCCCTTGAAGACATCAGACTCCTCTGATGGCTTACTGTGTCTAGGACTCTCTGATAACCTTGCTGAAACTTCTTTAGACTTCACTCAACCTTCGTTCCTCTTTCCTTCACTCAGGATCAGACTTATATCATGGTTTGACAGCTCTCAGTTTTCTTCAGTTTCCTTCTCTTTTTCTCACAGACATATCCCCTAATAAAATCTTTGCACACTGTACATAAGACACTACCAACAGACTGAAAAGGCAGCTGATGAAACAGGAGAAAATATTTGCAAGCCATGTGTCTGATAAGGGATTGATATCCAGTATATATAAAGAACTCTTAGAACTCAGCAACCAAAATATCACCGGATTATAAAAATGGGCAAAGGACTTGAACAGTCATTTCTCCAAAGAATATATACAAATGGTCAACAGCACATGAAGAGATACTTAATGATTTCACTAATCATTACGAAGATGCAAATCATGTAGGGTGTGGTAGCTCACACCAGTAATTCCTCTCACCTCTACCTCCCAAAGCCCTGGAATTACGGGCATGAGCCACCATGCTCAGCGCAAACAGATATTTATATACCTATGATCATAGCAGTATTACTCACAACAGCCAAAAGGTAAAGACAGTCCAAGTACCCACCAACAGATAAACAAAATATATATACATACAATGGAATATTAGTCAGTCTTAATAATGAAATCCAGATATGTGCTACAACATGGGTGAAACTTGAAGACATTATGCTAAGTGAAATAAGCAGACACAAAACGACAATCATTGTATAATGTCATTTATGAGGGGACCCAAAAATAACTGGAATTTATTTATTGAAAATTGTGTATTTATTCTTACGTGTTTAAATTTCAGTCACCTTCAAAGTATTCTGTTTGATGCAATACACCTATGGAGACACTTTTCCCACTGCCTAAAACAGTTTTTTAACTCATCGATTGTGATGCCTTTTAGTGTTTCTGCATCAGCAAAACATTTCCCTTTGAGGACTTTTTTCATCCGGGAAAACAAAGAAAAATCACTCAGACAAGATCGGATGAATAGGGAGGGTGGGGTATTGGGGTCATGTCGTTTGGGTCAAAAACTGTTGAACACTCAGTGCAATGTAAACAAGTGCGCTTGTAAATTACCCATCATGTAATGGGCAAACGTGTCGAAAGAATATATAAAAAAAAAAAATTCAGTGAAACCAAACACAGTCTCTCACAACAACTCTAGCTGTTACACTGATGTCAATGGCTTCCTAGAACACTTACCTAGCGAGGGAGCCTGTACTACAAGGGGTCTGCCATCCAAAAGATAATTCTGGGGTTTTTTGCCCCCCTCCACCCTCCCCCGTATATGAAGTACCCAGAGTTGTCAAATTTATGTAAAGTAAAAGGTGGTTGCAAGAGATTGGGAGATGGGAATTAGTGTTTAATGAGTAGAGTTTCAGCTGAAAACATTAAAAAATTGTGGAGATAAATGGTAGTGATGTTTCACAACAATGTACTTAATCCAAATTGTACACTCAAAAATGGCTAAAATAGTAAACTTTGTTATGTACATTTTACCACCAAAAAATAAATACATCCCTGCACATTTAATCCCATCTTGGCATCTGCTTCTCAAAGGACCTAGACTAACACACACTCCATTTTAAAGAACCATCCTCTCTTCTACATCACTCAAATTCATATCCTGTTTTTTATAATAAAGTATTTGCCATTAACTGAAAGGATCTTGTTAGCCTATTTATTATACAAGTCCTCTCATTAGAATGCAAGTTCTACGAAAGCAGAAGTCTCATCTGCCTGATTTCTAGGAACTAGAGCAGTTGATTGGCACATAATAGGCACTCATTGAATTTTTAAAATTGCATTTATCAGTAAAAGAATGGGTGAAAGAAGCCAGGCATGGAGGTTCACATCTGCAATTCCAGCACTTTGGGAGGTGGAGGTTAGAGGATTGTCTGAGCTTAGGGATTTGAGATCAGCCTGGGCAACTTGGCAAGACCTCGTCTCTACAATAAATCAAAAATTTAGCCAGGCGTGGTGGCACATGCCTGTGGTTTCAGCTACCTGGAAGGCTAGGGTAGAAGGATTACCTTAGCCCAGCAGGTTGAGGCTGCGGTGGCCATGAGCGTGCCACTCTGCTCCAGCCTAGGCGACAGAGCGAGACTCTGACTCAAAAAAAAAAAAGATAAAAGTAAAAATTAACTGCTGTATTTCTAGCTTGGGTAACTAAGAATATGATGATGCCAATCACTAGAAAAGAGAAAAAATGCCAAATGAGAACAGTAATAGCAAAATTTGGAAAGTAATGTCTAGGATTTTTTTAACATTTACCACCTAACTTCCTGTTTCAGAAGTTCAGGAACCACAAAAGACATTTATCATATAGTTGGGGGTTCATCAGCTATATGCCCTAAAAATAGAGAAACTGAGCATAAAACAGAAAAGTAGGGAACCAAGAGATTTTTTTCCTATATAAAGTTGGTAAAGTGATCTACACAGTACTTCTCAAATCACAGTAAATATTAAATAGCAAAGTGGTTGCCTCTTCTACAAAATCTATAAAGTTCACTCTTCATGTCTGTTAGCATCTCAAGGTTCAAGGTTAAAAAGTAAACACTCAAACAAGAAAACTGGCTGGATCTAGCTCATGGACATGTTTTGCTTGGCCTGCACAATTAAAAATAAAAATTTATGGTTAATGTTGAAACACTATAAGCATTCTCATTAAAACCAGGAAGAAAAAAGGTATTCATTGCTACAAAATGTTGTTGCAGAAAGGCTAGTAAAGGTCATTCAAACAAGAAAATGTACATAAATATTAAAAGGGAGGTAAATTTGTTCAGGATTTGCAGATGGCATTGGCAAATGAGATCACTGGAAAACCACTAGAAATAAGACAGACCAATTATGTGTATGCTTACCATAACAATACTCCAAAATCAATGACTTTTCCTTTATATATACAGTAGCCAGGTAGGCAATACTACAGAATAACAAATATGTGCCACTCACAATAGGGGTAAAAAGGTTTAATACCTAGTATCAAATTTAACAAGAAACACACAGGGCCTATATGAAAACAATGATAGCAATATCAATTATGAAAAAATTAACGGAAAATTCAATGTGATCCCAAAATACTAGCAAATTTTTCAGTCATAAAACAGGGTACACTAGCATGCTATTTCTCCTTGCCTTCAAAGATTATGTCATCTGTAGTCTACCAGAACACCACAGAACTGTTCATAGGCTGAATTAAGCAGCTCAGACTTTCTCCTCACTTCAGGGACATCCTCCATTCCATGTTGCTCTGGACATTATTGCTCATGATATTAAGAGCAGTGAAGATACAGTACAAAGGAGTTTAGAACTGTCAGATTCAGGAAGCCAGATAAAAGCTGCCTTATGAAAGGTCTCCCAAGGGTAACTATCTCCTCTGATAGGGTAAAGAGGAACTGAAAAGCAGAGACAGAATGATAGCTACATTTATTTGTCTGTTTGTTTATGAGTTGGAGTCTGGGTCATTTATTTGTTTGTTTATGAGTTGGAGACTGGGCTCAGGCAATTTGCCTCAGCTGGGACTACAGGCATGTACCACTTGTAGAGATGAGGTCTCATCATGTTGCCCAGGCTAGTCTCGAACCCCAAGGCTGAGGCAAGTGCTCTCACCTCTGCCTACCAAAGTGCTGGGGTTACAGGCATGAGCCATCATGCCCAGTGAATGGTTACATTTAGATAAAGACTTTCACATGGATCGACTGTCTCAACTAAGGTTTATTCTGAATGAAGTAAGAGTCTGTGTCCCCTATGAGTACAAACTTGACCTCAAAAGACTGAGGGTAGATAACTAGCTAACTGACAAAACCACCAAGAGGAAGACTTCAAGACTAGTAAGTCTTACACATTTTCAAAATATTCTAGGAAGCTAGAGAAAATGAAGGCATTGCAATAACCAAAAAGCTACAGCAAATCTAAGAATTAAAGGATAACATTATGGAAAATAAAACATTCAATAGATAGTGAGTGATAAACATGATGGCTCCATCCAGGCTGACCTCAAGACCAGTGACCTCAGCATTTTTTTAAAAAATGGTGATTTTCCAGCCAGTGGGATCAATGATAATAGTTAAGTAAAGGTAAGTACCATTCACTTTGGTACTAAAAAGATCTGAATTCCAGTCTTGACTTTGCATCTGTGTTATCTTGGACAGACTAGTTAAACTCTCTGCTTAAACTGTTTCTAGTCCATAAAATTGGAATAATAATAGTATCTACCTCATAAAACTGCCATAAGAGTTAAATGAGAATACCAAACAAAGCACATGGCATAATGGCTGTTACTATTAGTTACTTTCCTAGAGGAGCAGGTACATATACAAGGTATATAATAGTTAAGACCTTCCCTTATACCTAAAAATAAATGAAATATCTGAGCTCAAGAACAGAATAAGCTAAACTGCTCCCACAGAACTCTGAAGTACAGAAATAAAGGACGAAGATTCTTTGGCACAAAATCTAGGAAAGTCAAGAACTCTACAGACATTCCTCCTCTATGGAGGACTGGAGTTTGGACGACTGATTGTTTCAGCTCCCTAACTTCTAATATCAGACATTCTGCTTTTGGAAAAAGATAAATCTTTCTGAACTACAACTAACAGGCTTCTATTTCTCATTGAACTTAATGATTTTTCTCATTTGTCTTGCTTAAACATTTTAAAATTCTTAAGTTAATACTTAAGAAAAACATATAACATCTACTTAAGTCTCCTGTCAATACAAACTGGGTGAAGTTCAGTGTTACAAAGAGTCCACTGTTCTAGCCACGATTGTGTTATTATCAATGACAGTAGCCAAATGAATGGTGTATCTATCCTGGTAAAGCTTGAATAGTATCTGGGAGATCATTTCATCTGGTTAGAATGGCAGCACAACAAATCAAAGGGAACACCACACAAATGCCTAACATTTTTGGTAAGGAACTTGGACTCTGAAATTTATATTGAAAAATGAAACAGGAAATAGCTTTGGAAGACAGTCTGGCGATTTCTGAAAGAACTAGAAATTGACCTTCCATATAACCCAGCAATCCCCCTATTGGGAATATACCCAGAGGAGCTCAAGTCATTCTACCAAAAAGATACCAGCACACGTATATTTATTGCAGCTCTATTTACAATAGCAAAAACATGGAACCAGCCATGCTGCCCATCGAAGCTGGACTGGATTTAAAAAATGTGGTACATATACACAATGGAATACTATGCAGTCATAAAGAAGAACAAACATATGAACTTCGCAGCAACTTGGATGGATTTGGAGTCAATCATACTCAGTAATCTATTACAGAAACAAAGAACAGAGTACCATATGTTCTCACTTGTAAGTGGACTTTGAACAATTATCATAATACTATAAGAAAGGAATTGGCAATACTGGGAAACTGCCAGGGAGGGGGTTGGGATTGGCAGTTCAGTGAAACTGCCAGGGGAGGGAGGGCACACCTCATCAACAAGGACCCGCATAATGAACATTTGTATGCCTAAACCTGAATTGTACCCCACATTTTAAAAATAAAGGGGAAAAATAATAACACCCTGCAATTCAGAAAATGAAATAACAAAAATTGAGTTTATATGCCCAGATGCTATTTTCAAAAAAAAAAGAAAAATAGGAGATAAGCATTGTTCATAACAGCAAGAACATGGAACCAACTATGCTGCCCATCAAAAGACTGGATTTTGAAAATGTAGAACATAAACACAATGGAATCTTATGCAGCCTTAAACAACAACAAAATCATGAACTTCGCAGCAACCTGGATGGACTTACAGTCTATAATACTGAGTGATCTTTCACAGAAACAAAGAACTGAGTATCACATGATCTCACTCATAAGTAGACCTTGAACAATTATCGTAATACTATAGGAAAAGGATTGACAGTAGCAGGAAACTGCAGGGGTGTGAGAGGGCAGGGAGGTGGGATTGGCAGTAATGGGAATATGCCTGGGGAATGGGGAGCACATCTCATCAACAAGGGTAACTGCATAATGAATATTTGTATACCTAACCCTGAATTGTACCCCACAATTTTAAAATAAAATGTTTAAAAGTTAAAGAAAAGGAAGGCTGTGAGGGAAATGGGGTGATACCTATTGTAGCCAGTGAGAAGCTTGTTTTCATTTATGTAAGTTTAAGGAGTACACGTGCAGTTTTGTTACATGGACATATTGCATACTGGTGAAGTCTGGGCTTTTAGTGTAACCATCATCCAAATAATGTACATTATGCTCATTAAGTAATTTTAGTGAATGGCATTTTATGACTGGACTGAATTAAAGCAGAAAATGTAAACTCTACAGAAGAAACAACTAGTATAATTTAAACAAAAAAGTTGTATTAGGAATATAATTTAAATTGTCCACTAAATAGACTAAGAGGATTAATTCAGATTTTGTCAAATTATCTATTTAGAACTTTTAGTTACTGGCTGGGAAATTTTATTTACAGTGTTATTTTAGCAGGTGAAAAAGGTAGAATTAAGAGGGGTAAGAATCTCATGACATGGAGTCTTGTTTTGACAGTTCAGAAAGGAGTAAGATTCTTATGACATGGAGTCTTATTTTGACATCTTGGGGAAAGCTGTCTGCAGCATGAAAAACATCAACATTTTATCTTGGTGTGTAGTTTGAAGGTCTCTGGTTATGGCATTAGGTCATTTGGTAAATGTTTTCTGTTGCCAATATATCATGCACAAGACTGGTATTTGATTTTTTGTTTTGTTTTGTTTTTTAAGACAGGTTTCACTCTGTTGCTCAGGCTGGAGTGCAGTGGTACGATCGCAGCTCAATGCACTCTCAAACTTAAACATTTTTTTCACCAAGCAATTTAAACAAGCTAAAACTTACATTCAAGGTTCTCTTATCTCTGCACATATATGGATGTCATCAGATACATATTACTCAATCATCTAGATTGTCATTGGCTTTTTATGCTGGTACCAAAGTTTATCAGTGTTTCATACTCTCTGGACAAAGTCACTATGCTACTGCACATATACCTTTTATGAAATGTCCCAACCTCGGTCTCTACTCTGATAAGCATCATTGTTTTCCACACATACTCTGTCAATGCTTTCTTAGTTATCTGTAATTAGAACATGCTAATCTGCGTTGTTGTTGGTTTTTTTTTGAATTTTGTAGCTTTATTATTATAAAGGCAGACTTTTCTAAATGATCTAGGTTATACTTTGTGTACTAGAGAATATCATTTCTTGGCTATACTTATGCTGGCTAAAACATCCAGGGCTTTATTTTTGTAGTCACATTTTGAATATCAAGTGCAGTGGCAGCTCATAAAACCACTTCAGGTGCTGTTTCTTCATTCCTGTGGTGATGTTTCTAATGCTTCCTGAAGTTGCTTTGCTCTTTTTCAGTCCCAGGGGGAAAGAGATTAAAGAAATATCCAAAATCAACATAAAGATACAATTGTATTTTTATTTGACTTGCCTCTCCAAAGTAAGGTCCTTAGGGAAATTCTTTGGATGTCTCAAGGTAGAGGGCAGCTCTCCAAGGCTCTGGGCTGATGAAACCATAACACTTCTCACAAGAGGGCTCTGAAGACTATCGTTTTGTGGCCACAGGAAAAAAAAAGAAAAGAAACGTGTTTCTCCATAGAACAGATTCTATGTGACAGCCAATGACATGGTAGGGAGGCATTGTCTTAGTTACTTCCCTTATGATCCAGTCCAAAACAGTATGCTCCAATACACAGCCTTGCTGGAAAGGAGAGTTTAAAGAATATTTAGCCAATAACAATTCCTGAACAACTACAAAAGAGAACATAGGCTGTGAGTACGCCTGGGGAGATATTATTCATGTTGTTCTTCATTTGACTAGAGAGTAATGGAGAGGCAAGCCAAATAATAATACAATTGTATCTTTATGTTGATTTTGGATATTTCTTTAATCTGAGGCAATATTCCTCCTCAGTCATTCAATTGACATGGATGACCAATATAGATTATAAGTTCAAACCATAAAATAATGTTTAACATAAGTTGATTATTACATTTTTTATTTTAATAAAAGTATTAATTGGTCTCAAATTAATTTTCTTTATCTTCTAGTTTCTAAGGTTACATCCAGCTAAAATATGTATAATCCTATTATTGCTAAGAAAAGAATTAGAGAATCATTGTCTGTTTTGTGAAAAAAAGAACGGGATTTTTAATTTGAGATGACAGCCAGATTTTATTTCAAGCTCTAGTTATATTTTTCACATAATTTATTTTGCTTTTTTGTGTTATAATAGGTAAAAAATAGCCATACTATATCATTTTCATAATAACAATGAAAGATACCTCGAATCCTTGGTCTAGCATGAATAACATAAATGTTCATATGTTTTTTAATGAAGCAAACAAAAATAGGAAAAAAATTTCACGAGTTCAAGATCTTTTATCCAAATATTTTTCTTAAATTATAAGTTATATTCCTATTTTTCAAAATCTTTTGAACTGTGTTATTATCTTTACAAAGTACAATTTTATTGTTTTTCTCAGAAAAAAAGTGTCAGTATTTTTACAAAATTAATATCAATTGATTTATGTCGTGAGACAAATAAAGTATTCTCAATCTATTAACATTACTTGACACTTTAACAACTAGTTTTACCTAAAAATTGTCATGATATATATCTTTTTTTTTTTTTTTGAGTTGGAGTCTCACTCTGTCGCCCAGACTGGAGTGCAGTGGCCGCTCCCGGCCACCGCAGCCTCGACCTGCTGGGCTCCGGCGATCCTTCCGCCTCAGCCTTCCAAGTAGCTGGAACT
>CAUYQG010261911.1:0-14671 GCA_963574415.1 Tarsius wallacei
GGGATGATATTCTATACAAATGGAAGTGTAAAGTGATCAAAAGTGGCCATTCTTAGATCAGATAAAACAGATTTTAAATTAACAAGAGTACAAAAAGAAAAGATGGTATTATATAATGATGAAGGAACCAATCCAAAAGGAATATATAACAATTTTAAATATGTTTTCACCTAACAGAAGAGTTTCTAGTTTTATAAAACAAATTCTACTAGACTTAAGAGAAGAAATAGACAGCAATACAATAATAGTGGGAGAATTCAATGCTCCACTGACAGCAACAGAAAGATCATCAAGGCAGAAAGTTAACAAAGAAACAGTGTTAAATTGGACCTATAGCAAATGAACTTAACAGACAACTACAGAATCTTCCACCCCAAAACTACAAATTATACATTTTTCTCATTAGCACATGGAACATTCTCCAAGGTAAGTCATATGCTAGGCCAGAAATCAAGTCTCAATAAATTCAAAAAATTGAAATCATATTAAACACTATCTCAGATCACAGTGGAATAAAACTAGAAATTAATTTCAAAAAGAACCTGAAAAACCAAACAAAAACATGGAAGTTAAACTATCTGCTTCTGAATGACCCTTGGGTCAACAACGAAATCAAGATGAACATTTAAAATTGTTCAAATAGATGACAACAATAAAACAAGTTATCAAAACCTCTGGGACATGCCAAAGCTGTGCTCAGAGGAAAATTTATAGTGCTTAAGGCCTACATTAATAATACTGAAAGATCACATATTAACAACCTAATGTCACACTTCAAGGAACTAGAAAAATACAAACAAACCAAACCAAGAGCTAGCAGAGAAAAGAAACAATGGCTATCAAAGCAGAACTAAATGAATTTTAAAAAAGAAATACAAATTATAAATGAAACAAAAATTTGGTTCTTTGAAAAGATAAATGAAATTGATAGACTACTAGCTAGATTAATTAAGAAATAGAGAAGATTTAAATTATCTCAATCACAAATGAAAGTGGAGACATTACAACTGATATGATAGAATTACCAAAAAAATTGTTTGAGATTATGAATATCTCTGTGCAAACAAACTGGATAATCTAGATGATATAGACACATTTTTTGAAACATACCATAATCCACTTTGAATCAGGAAGAAACAGAAACCCCAGAACAGATCAACAAGTAGTGAGATTAAAATAGTAATTAAGACTTCCAGTGAAAAAACTCCAAGAACTGATGGACTTACAGTTGAATTCTAACTGACTTTGAAAGAAGAACTGGCATCTATTTTACTGAATCTATTCCCTAAGTTTGATGAGGAGGGAATTCTCCCTAACTCATTCTACAAAGTCAATTTTATCCTTATAGCAAAACTGGGGGGGGGGGGGGACTACAGACCAATATCCTTGATAAAAACAAATGCAAAAATCTTCAACAAAATATTAGCAAACCAAATTCAGCAGCACATGAAAAAAAAAATCCACCACAGCCAAGTGGATTTTATTCTAGGGATGCAAGGTTGGTTCAACATACTCAAGTCAATAAACGTCATCCACTACATAAACAGAATTAAAAACAGAAATTACATGATTATTTCAATAAATGCAGAAAAACATTTGATAAAATCCAGCGTCCCTTTATGATTATAATCCTCAGCAAAATAGACGTAAAAAGTATATAACTCAAAATAATTAAAGCCATATATTTCAAACCCATAACCAACATTCTCCTGAATGGAGAAAAGTTGAATGCATTCCCTCTCAGAGTTAGAACAAGGCATGGATGCCCAGTTTCACCACATTTATTCAATATAGTACTAGAAGTCCTGGTCAGAGCAATTAGCAAGGGAAGTAAATTAAGAGCTTCCAAATTGGAAGAGAAGAAATCAGTGTATCTCTGTATGCTGATGATATGATCTTATACCTAGAGAATCCTGAAGACTTCTTCAAAAGACTCCTGGACTTCATAAAAGAATTCAGTAGAGTTTTAGGATAAAAAAAAAATCAACACACACAAATCAGTATCACCAATAGTGACCAAGCTGAGAATCAAATCAGTAACTCAATTTTATTTACAATAGAAGCCAAAAGCTAAAATAAGAATATATTTAAACAAAGAGATGAAAGATCTTTCCAAGGAGAACTACAAAACACTGATGAAAGAATATTGGAGAGGACACAAACAAATGGAAAACCATCCCATGCTCATAGATGGGAAGAATCAACGATGTTAAAATGACCCAAAGAAATATACAGATTCAATGCAATCCTTATCAAACTATCAATGTCATTTTTTTACAGAATTAGAAAGAGTAGTCCTAAAATTTATATGGAATCAAAAATAGCCAGAATAGCCAAGACAATTTTAAGCAAATAAAACAAATTTGGAAGCAACATATTTTTTAAAATATTCAAATTATACAAGTCTGTAGTAACCAAAACAGCATGGTACTGGTACAAGAGCAGACACATTGACCAATGGAAAAGAATAGAAAATACAGAAATAATTCAAAATACCTATAACCAATTGATTTTTGACAAAGCAGACAAAAATATACACTGGGAAGGGCTGCCTATTCAACAAATAGTACTGGAAAAATTGGATACTACATACAAAAAAAATGAAACTTGATCACTATCTCTCACCATACACAAAAATTAACTCAAGATGGATTAAAGAATTAAATATCAGACCTAAAAACCATAAAAATCCTAGAACAAAACCTAAGAAAAACTCTTCTGGACATTGGCCTAGGCAAATAATTTATAGCTAAGACCCCCAAAGGCAAATACAACAAAGAACAAAAATAAATAGGTGGAACTTAGTTAAACTAAAATGCTTCTGCACAGCAAAAGAAATAATTAAAAGAGCAAATAGGCAACCTACATAACGAGAGAAGATATTCACAAAGTATACACTGAAAAAGTACTAAAATCCAGACTCTTCAAAGAACTCAAACAAATCAGCAAGAAAAAAACAAATGACCCCACTGAAAAGTGGGCAAATTATATGAACAAACATTTCTCAAAAGAAGTATACAAATGGTCAGTAAATGCATGATAAAATGTTTAACATCACTAATCATTAGGGAAGCGAAAATTAAAACCATATTGAGATGCCACCTTACACCAATCAGAATGATTATTATTAAATATCATAAAACAAAAGATACTGGCACAAATACAGTGAAAAGGGAACATTTATACGCTGATGGTCAAGTGCAAATTAGGGCAACCTATATGGAATTGGTATGGAGAATTCTCAAATAACTAAAAGTAGATCTACTGTTTGATCCTGCAATTCCACTACTAGGTATTGACCCAAATGTACAGAGGTCGTTTTACAAAAAAGACACTTGCACTTTTATGTTCATTGCAGCACAATTTACAATTGCAATGATGTGGAATCAACCTAAATTTTCATCAACTAACCAATGGATAATGAAAATGGGGTACACACACACACACACACACATATCATGGACTACTATTCAGCTGTTAAAAAGAATAAAATAATGTCTTTTGCAGCAACATAGATGGAATTGGAGAACTTCATCCTAAGTGGACTAACACAGGAACAGAAACCCAAACACCACATATTCTCATTTATAAGTGTGAGCTAAACGAAGCATCTACAAAGGCATAGAAAATGGTACAATCAATGGACATTGGAAACTCAGAAGGGAAAAGGTGAGAAGGGTTGGAGGGATGCACAACTCACAATCAAGTACAATATGCACAGGTGGGGTTGGTGGATTCAGCACAACTTCTTCACCACTCTATAATGCAACCATGCAATCAAAATTATTTGTACCCCCTTAAGCTATTGAAATAAAGATACAGGAAAGAAAAGGAGGGAAGATCACTATGTAGATTTAAATAAAAAATATGAGTGAATATTGACAAAATAAATTCAGCTTATTCATTTAGGAGGCACAAGACATTATTATGTCTTACGACTTGTGACATTGACTTTATTACTTGGTTAAGGTGGTGATTACTATCTCTTCACTGTAAAACTATTTTTTAAATTTAAAATTAATAGGCACGTCGTGGGCATTTTCTTTATTTAGGTTGGATGCTTCCTTTCAATATGTTTTTAAATTTACTGACCCTTTAATCTCCATTTCCAATATATTCTTAAGCATTGTCCAGTGTATTATTTATTTCAAATATTAAAATCTCTAGGTCTAATATTTCCTGTTTTTAAATCTTTGCCGAGCCATCTTTCATTCAATGTAAATCTGTATTTCTTTATGTCACTGAGCACAACTATAACTGCTTCTTTAAAGTACTTCTTTAATAAGTCCAACATCTGTTAACTTCAACTGTTGCCATCTGTTTATAGTCTTTTCCTTTAAGACTGTATCACATTTTCCTGGTTATTTCTATGTGAATAATACTGGACTGTATCTGAAAACATCCTGAATATTAAGTTGTGGAGAATCTGGATTTTGTTATACTGCTCCAAAAAGTGTTGATGCCTTTTTTTTTTTTTTTTTAGCAGGCAATTAACATGGTTAGAATAAAAGTGCAAAAAGGGAATGTTTGCGGTAAGCGGCAGCTTAGATCTCAGTTCAGTGACTGGAACTGTATCTGTGAACTGGTTTCCATTTTTCCATTTAATATGTGGTTTAACGGTCAGTCAGAGACTTGGCACAGTGTCTTTGTTCCAGTCTCTATGTGGCGTTTGAGCACAAACATAGGGGTTCTTCACCTCTGCAAACTTCCTTCTTTCTTTTTTTTTCTTTTAATTTTTTAAAATTTAAAGATGGAGGATACAATTCAGGGTTAGGTATGCAGATGTTCATTATAGAGGTACCCTTGATGAGGTGTGATCACCCCTTCCCCAGGCAGTTTCCCACTGCTGCCAATCCTTTTCTTATAGTGTTATTTGCTAAATTCTTTCTCCTCTCACTCTCTGAAGTCCCTGGTTGCCCTGTGCTTCTTGCTCTATTTCCTTAGCCAGTAAACCAGTGAGCTTTCTATCAGAGTTTGAACCATCCTTTCACCACTGCCATTGTGACTGTGGCTGCCCTCAGGGCAAAACTGCAAAAGAAAAAGAAAAAAGAAAAAAAAAGAAAGAAGAGGAACTCACTTTGTTCTGATTATTTTCCCTAAGTTAGTTTTGACTCTGCTCCAAAATCTGCTTATCATATTTCAGTGTCCAAAACCCACACAGGTAATTATGTTCACAATTTTCCCATTTCTTGGCTATATCTAGCTGGATCACTTTGCTGGATGATCATTAACATGACTTAAGAAAGAGACGGATTGGAACTGGATTTCAAATGGTGAAAAGATACTGTCCTAAAAATTATAGTGAATATAAAAAGTAAAGTACTTGGGAAACTTTTAGACAAAACTTTGCTTATATAATGTAGTGGACTCTTGAATATTTCACAACTCACTTAATTTACTCTTACCTACTTCAGGCCTACCCATAGTCATACAAGCAGCACCTACCATCCATATTTATGTAATGGTAATTTAATTTCTTGGCTAGAGTTAACTGAGAAATAATTGGACACTCTGCCAAGTGCAGGTCCAAGTCACTACCTTGAGAATTAGAAAAAAGGACCAAGAGCGTCAATATCTCCATATGGCTTGAATTCAACGTGCATATCTACATTCCACATCTTCTGACATCATGTGGATTGAGTAGAAGAAAAAAAAACCATTCTTCCATAAAAGATGGCTAAAATAAATGCACAGAGAGAAACAGAATCAAGAAATGATGAAAGAATGATCCATTTGCCACTAGTCGACTCTAGTGCTCTTTCCTGTCCTACCTAACATCTGGCTGCATTTTTTTCCTTTCTATTAGAAATCCCCGTATTCTAATAAGTAATCTCCTCTTTTCCCTGGCTTTTGTAAGTTGCAACTTTGGAAATCCTGACTGATCCATACAACTTTTCATATTATAGGCATTGGAAGACATTTAGGTAACTATAGTGACTTGTAGACACAGAACAAATGTGGCAGGGGACGCTAAAATAGCCGAGGGTTGCCTAATATTACTTGGTATTTAAAGTGAAAAAAATTTTTAAATCACCCTGTGAAAATTATCGTATAGATCTTAGACAGAGATTCTAACTGTTGATCTGAATGTTTTCAGAAGAAAATAGAGGAAATATTTTATAAGCTGAAGATCTTTTCCCCTTACTTAAGTAATGCTAAATAAGATAATGCCACTAGGTATAAACTCCCTGAATGCAGTATTTGTGTCTTTTCTTGGCTCATTCTCCACCTCTGGGTCAATCCATTACTATAATTAAGTTTCTGTGTAATCAATTTTATTTCTGTACTTAATAAAAAGAGGCAATTTTTTTAGATGTTCTGTTTTTCCAATTATATAACCACTAAGAAATCAATTACTTAACAAAAGTTAAAGTAATATGATTTGAACATGAATTACTCTCTAACAGAAGGACATAATGAGCCAGATGAAAAATAAGAACCTGTCTTTCTATCCTTCCAAACAAATAAATACATCTCAGCAAAGGCAAAGGTTAGGATCTCTTGGATTTGTCAAACATTTCATGGTTCTTCCAAAACATTTTGGCAGGATAATTTCCTAAAGTGATTCATTATCCATCAATTCATATTTCAATGTCGCTTAATATTTGTTAAATATTCACAACATGTTAGTATTGCATAGCAGCTGAGAATAAGCTAATCTCTCTCAACCTCACACTGCATGTTTTTTTAAGATGAAAAAATAACATATATTTTAAAATTTGTTGAGAGGGTAGGAAAAAAAATGGTCTAAAACCAAATCACCACAAAAACTCTTCAAGGATTAATCTTCCTATCCTTATTAGGAAGATGATCCTTGGTTCTGAAGGGATAAAAATGATCCTTTATTTCTATATATATATGTAGTGGCTTATTTTTATTTCTGTAGGTATAAACTTATGTACACAAATGTATATATATAGAAATCTCATTTTTATTTAATTCAAATATCATTTTATGTATCTGTTTACTTTGATTTTATTATTGTTTCTATAAAATTTGCTTTATTCACAACCTAAATTTTATTCACAGTCTAATTTTTCAAAAATGTCCTCTAGTTTCTTACTTGTATTTGATTCCTATGTTGAAAATTACCACATATAACTCCAATATTTCTTTGGTTCCCATAAGAGATGGCTCTTAAGCTCCATATGTCCCATAAATCAACAACCTTACTCCTTCACTTTAATTCAAGTGTCTGCTTAGACGGGTTTTCTCAGACCACACTACCAAAAATAACATATATACACTCTTGCCCACACCCTCAAATCTTGAACTTTGCTTTTTTTTTTCTTCGCTGACATAGTGGATTGTTTTGAATTTGCTTATTGTTTCTTTCTACCCACTCTACTATAAAGTCCATAAAACAAATCTTGACTTTGTTCTTTCCTGTACCTATTAGAACAGTGTGCATTTCATGTAGTTGGCTCACAAATACTGCTGAATTAATGAATGAATTCTCCAAGAAAATACATTATTTTTATCTTTATTCAAATCTTAATTTCACAATGAAAATCAGTTTGCAAATTAACCTATGTCCCATCTTCCACTCCTTTATTTTTTTATTCCACTTGAATTTAAGTTGTATTGTTTTTTGCCCCAAATTCTCTTTCTCCTGATTATATACGGGGAAATTATTTGGAAGAAAACACCTTCTGCTTATTGAAAATCCTCCTTAATCATTTTTTTCTCTATGCTTTATTCCTTCACCAAGGCTTTTTATAAAGAATACATAATAATTGTAAAGTATAACATATAAACAAATTAACTAACAAAAATCTTGAGACTCACGAGCTTAGCTACTTGGGCACTGATTTGGGTGTAATTTCTCTAATATTTTGATGAATTCTAAAAGGATTTAACCAAGATAAAATTTTAAAAGCCAAAAATTTTGGAAATGCTTACATTCTCTTTTGATTCAAATAAATGTTAAAGATTTGTTACATTTTGTTGTCTTAAAAAATGATAAAGAGACATAAAAATGTTATTATCTATTACATGGTGGTATTCACTGTTATTTTTTCATAATACAGGAGATTCATTATGAGCACAAATCTTTGCAAGAAGGCTGAAATGTTGGCTCTGGGGAAAATAGTGGTATCTGTTTATGGCGGTAATTTCATGAGATAGAACTGACTCAGTATAGCTCTAGAACATCTCATTACCTACTTTTTTCTACTCCAGAATAGTGGACTGCTACTTCCCCCCAAAGTAAGAAAAAATTATGATGTGGCATCTGGTTGCCTTTCTTCTATTTCTTTCAAATAAAATATTATGTATTTTAACCCACAGTTTCCTTAAAATGCTTCATTTACCAGTGTGTTTTACAGAGCTAGCATGTTTTAATTAACATTAACAGCAAACAACAGTGCTGAACAGCATGAGTATTCAGTACTAGCCCAAACAGCTGCCTGACTTTCTTTGTTGTTCTTGCTTGGAATTTCTTTTCATATTTTGAAAGAAAGGAAGTATGGAAAATAACCTTTTTTGATTGAAGTTGGGTGTATTTTCTGACGGCGAAAGTATAAATCTTGTTAGCTGGCAGTTTAGAAAACAGATTCTACGTTTTTCTCAAAGGAATATGCAGAAATAATAAAAGGATATCTTCCTTAATCAATTTTTTCTTTATGCTTAATCCCTTCACCAAGGCTTTTTATAAAGAATATGCATAATAATTGTAAACATATAAACTACCTGGCAAAAAGATTTGGACTCAAGAATTTAGACTCTTGAGCACTGATTTTGGTGTAATAGCAACTTTTTTTTGTTTTTCTGAGAACAGAGTACTACTTCTCAACAGCCTTTTTTGCTAATAGAAAAAAATGAAAGTAATAGCAGTTTTATTATTGGCATAGACATCTGGTTATTTGGCAATATGACCATAAGTAAGTATTGCTGCTATGTACTATCAGAACATCTTTTCTAGATTCATATCTCAGCATCTTCTTTGTTGGATTGTATTAATTTATTTATGGGCTTCCTCTTCATAAGAACGTGACCTCTTAGAGGGCAAGGGTCATGTTCATATATCTTTCCACACCAAGCACAAAAACAGAATCTACATTGTAGAGTCATCATAATTCACTGAAATAGCAAACCGATTTAAGCTTATATACTTCCCTCAGGTATCTAACTAACAAGTGAATAGAGTTAAATGAGAAGTTTTATTCCAGAAATGTTTCCAACATCTAAGTTTCTCTAGGAATCCTTACAGACACGTACAATAATGTTTGTTAGCATAACTAACCATTTATATCTCTGTTGATGATGTTTCCAAAATAATCTAGACATTTTCTGTCTGAAGTGCACTGCCTGAGAGATAAGCAAATAACTTGGAAATTAATTTTCTTTTCATTTGCATGACACATTATTAGAAAGAGCCTTGGGCTGGGAGTTTAACAAATGTATTTTCTACTTTCCCTTTTGCTAATCTGCTATGTGATTCTGTGAAATTATTTAACTCTTCTAGGGTCAATCCTGAAAAATCTGAAAAATGAGAGGGTTGATTTATTCTGTCTTTATGGTCTTAGTCAATTTAAGCATTCTCTAATTTAAAGTTTATTTATCAGTTATCTGCCATAAAATGTTCAAAATTTCACTACTCCATTGTAATGGTCCCAAACTGCCTCTCTCTGATGAAATAACCTTAGAAAACACTGTCCTTTCTAGATAATAATAAGTTTATATCTCATTGTACTTCTATAAATTATATTTAGTTAGCTTCACACAATTAAGCAATGTGATCTTACCTGTGATTAAAAGCAAAGGCTCAAAAACAAAAGATTGATCTTAATGCTATTAAGAGCTGCTATATATTTAGTGTCTTCATGATAAGAACTGTTAGGTGGCTTTTTATTTTTACCCTCATAATAACCAAATTGGGGTATGTGTTATCATTCCTATGGTCCCAACTATATAGTTGGAAACCAAAGCTCAGAGAAGTATAGTACATTATCCATATTACACAAGGTTATGAAACCAAAAAACATTGAAGCAGGAGTTAAATACAGCTCTTGTTTTTCTTTTCTCAAATTAAAAAAAAGGAGGCAAAATCTTAAATCTAAAAAGATGCATATCATGTGGACTGCTGAAAGTCTAGAATAAATGCTATATTTATAAAAGCATCACATAAATCAACATCTGTAAAGGAGTCATTCAAATTTCAAAGCGTAAGGAAAAGCTTTTCTAGTGAATTTTGACAAGGTCAGAAACTTGGATTTTTTTATTGCTTTTATTGTTATTACTGTTACATACACCAAAACCATTGCCACATATGCACTCCTCCATGTTCAATTTTCAGTTCTTTGGAGATAACTGTGTTGTGTTTTCATGTGCATCTTTCAGTCAACCCTTATTTTATTTATTTATTTTTTTAGTTGGAGTTTCACTCCTTGTCCCAGGCAGTAGTACGGTGAGTGTGCCCCAGTGTCGACCCGCTGGACTCTGGCAATCCTTTTGCCTCAGCCTTCCAAGTAGCTGGAGCTACAGGTCTGTGCTACCATGCCTGGCTAATTTTTTTGATTTATTTTAGAAACCAGCCCTCACCAAGTTGTCCGGGCTGGCCTCGAACCCCATGGACTCAGGCAATCCACTCACCTCGGCCTCCAAAAATGCTGGGATTATAGGCTGAGCCACCGAACCCAGCCTGATCAAATCCTTTTAAAAGTCTATCACTGCTGAAAAATACTTGAGGTAGAAATTATCTCTATAAAACTAGATTTAAATTTATATAGCTATATGTAGAAACATAAACTTTTTTAAAAGATAAAATTTCTTCTTAAAAATCACAATTCAAATACTCAATTTCAACTGGAAACCACATGTATTTCAAATGGTTATTTAATATGACTTCTTTCCATCTAAAATGAAAGGTTACCCAAAATTATTCTGGAAGATGTTTCCTAAGGAACTTGGAAAGTGCTCATTTTTAATTTTGTGATGTAACAATTCATCAATACTTCACTGGTGCCAGCACACTAATATGTTAATGACATTGGATAAATTGTAGCGGTGGGAAAATATAGCGGGTATTCCAGAGAGACAAGAATGTATCATTTAAAAAATTGTAATGGATTAGATATGATAGGTGAGGAAATGGGAAATTACAATAATAAATATTGGGTTTCTCATCTGCATAGGTGACTCCTCGATGTCATTCAGAAATAAAAGAAGCCCAGAGGAAGAGCAGATTGAGGACTGGGAAGAAAAAAAGTCATGAATATAAAATCTTGCTACAGTGAACTATTTAAATGGAGATGTTGAAAAGGCAACTGTGTTTGTGGTTCCTGAGATGGAGATAAAAGTTGAGTTTTCTTTTCTTTTTTTTTCTTTTGAGTTGTAATCTCACTATCGCCCAGACTGGAGTGCAGTGGTACACTCACAGTCACTGCAGTCTCAACCTGCTGGGCTCAGGCAATCCTTCTGCCTCAGCCTTCCAAGCTGCTGGAGCAACAGGCGTGTGTCACCACGCCCAGGTAATTTTTTTTGGATTTATTGTAGAGACGAGGTCTTGCCATGTTGTCCAGGTTAGTCTCGAACCCTAGGCTCAGGCAATCCTTTCCCCTCCGCCTACCAAAGTGCTGGGATTACAGACTTGAGCCACAGCACCTGGCTAAAAGTTGAGTTTTCAGTGTGTAGATGGGAATGAGAATTTTGAGTATGGATTAAAGGGCATAAGAGGAGAATGGATAAGGAGAAATTCTTTTTCTTTTATTATAAAGATGTGGAGTACAATTCAGGGTTAGGTAAACAAACATTGATTATGCAGGTACCTTGTTGATGAGGTATGCCCCCTCCCTCCCCTAGCAGTTTCCCTCAACTGTCACTCCCACCTCCCTCCCCTGACTGTTTCCCACTACAGCCAATCCCTTTCTTGCAATATTATGCTAATTGTTCAAGGTCCGCTTTTGAGTGAGAACATATGGTACTTTGTTCTTTGTTTCTGTGATAGATCACTGAGTATGATAGACTTTAAATTCTTAAGAGATAAAATTCACCAGAAATTTCTGTGCTATCCTAAGTCACTTTTTTATGGTGATTATGAATTTATAATGAAAGTCAGTTGTCCCTTTCTCCAGTGTCATTTGACAGCTTAAGCGCAGATACTAAATTAGAAAAAAGCAGGGTTTTTCTAGGATGAGGGTTTTGCAGGTTGAGAGTATTACCTCTCAGATGGAACTATAGCTGTGTTTTTAAGGAGTCAATATGCCAAGCTAACAGGCTGACAAATTCTGGGTTGTGCAATGTTTGACAGACTAAGTGGATTTCACAGCTGTGGGCCCATTTATATACCACTTTTACTGTAACACAGTCTTTTTATTCTGAAGCAATGCTATATGGGGTCCCATATTGGTGGATACTCTGAAAGTTCTCAAAAGGAGTGTTAAACATGGCTTTCTGAGGAGAACAGACAAACATGTCATAAAAATATTTGTCAACAAAAGGCACAGTGATTTGCTGTTATTTCCAGGGTAGTCAGATTGCCACAAAGTAGATGATTGGATGGCATTATGGAATGGGACCACATGGAAACTCAGTTTTGATCTCTGTTGCTGGCAGGTTGGACATTCAGCAGGGACAATAGCTACATAAGCCTTGTTTTGGTGGGATTCCATCCTAGTGGGTCTTGCTGCCTTGGTCACTTGTTCGTGCATCTATGTTCATGCACAGAAGTGGCTGATAACCAGGGTTGGTTGATGTAAATTGGCTATTACATATCATTAGTTAATTGGTTAGAGGTTCTTTCATGGTAGATACTCTCTTAAGAGGGTTGACACGTGGCACAAAACTTTTCACACCTAATTCTCTCTTTTATCTTCTCCAGTCACCTGCCAGTTCACCAAACCTCCTTGTCCCTAAATTTATAATGTCTCTAAACTCCCGACAAATCAGCTAAAGCATTGCCCATGAGTATGCATATATTCTTACACTGTTTATTCTTCTTCCCATGCCTCACTCATGTCCTCCGCCTTGATTTTGCCCAAACCTTGACTCATTTAATCAATTCTACAAAGACTTACCTGTCTTATGACTTGATTGATATCTTAGTCCAAAAAAGCTGCTATAGCAAAATACCATAAACAGAGTGGCTTATAAGCAACAGAACTTTATTTCCCATAATTCTTGAGGCTGGGGATTCCAGATTTAGTGTCTGGAGAAGGCCCGTTTATTAGTTCATAGCTGGTGACTTTTTGCTGTGTTCTCAAGCAGTGGAGAGAAAAATGAACTTACCTAGGCTTATTTCATAAGGGCACTGATTTCATTCATTTTCTGCCCTCATGACCTAATCACCTCCCAAAAGATGTCACCTCTCAATACTGTTGCCTTAGGATTAGGATTTCAATATAAGAATTTTGGGGCAACACAAATGTCAAGATCATAGCAGTGGGTTTTACAGAAGGTATGATTGTGGTTCTCTTAATAGAGTTGGGCGTAAACTTCATATAACAGACATTTTTTTTCACAGTAGATACCTCCAGTAACATGGATCTTCTGGGTAATGTGTTCCAAGTGGTAGGAACACTGTTTAAATTGTAGTCTTGACCTGCTGTGGACCTCTTTTTTGCATCAGTGTCCTCTCAGTACCGGCAAACTTTTATGACACCCAACAAATAGGTTGACTGAGTAATCCAAATGGTAAAATTTGCTGAGTTCAGAGTCCAAAAACTCCAAAGAGGTTTGTCTACTATAGGGTTGCTTTTGAGTGGTAGAAGGTTTAAGAGACAATCATTTAACTTTCACTTTAGAGGGAATGTCTTGGCATTTCCCAGTCTTCTAGAACCCCAAAAACTTCTTCACTGATGTACTGTGCTCCTGAATTTTAGTAGGGTTTATCTTCACCCCTCTCCAATGCATGTCTTTCCAAGGCCTCCAATGTGTTTTCCAGTTTTTGCTCACTTGATTTGATTAGCATGGTGTCATCTATTGAGTGAAGCTGTGTGATGTTCTGCTAGATGGTCAGATGACCTAGGACCCTTGGGCCATATTATGTTGGAGGGAGGGGAAATTAATACAGCTTCTTGACCAAGATTGCAAATGTATACGATTGTTCATTACAAATTAAAATGATCTGCTTCTGGGCCTCCTTCCCGATTGGGATGGGGAAAAATGCAACTACAAAGTCAATGGCCACATACTGTAGCCAGTGTCTGTGTTAATTTACTCTGGGAAAAAAACGACAGTGACTGCAACTAGGAATATTCCTTGGATAAGTTTGCAGTAATTCATGCTCATCTGTTATGATCATCTTTTTAATGAAAGAGCTAATCTGGTGAATTAAATTGTGATATGAAATTGTGGGGGGCCAGCCCCCACGTGGAGATTCAGGGTGTCCCTGGAAAGGTGTGGTGGCGTCGGCGATTATTCCTGGGGAACAAAGGGATTAGACTCCTGTCTAGTGTAGGAGCCGATTCTGCAGGAGAGATAGAAATATAGAGAGAGAGAAAGAGAGAGAGAGAGAGAGAGAGAGAAAGAAAGAGAAAGAAAGAGAATGGACCACTGTTCAAACGGATTTGAGCAGAAGCCGTTTAATGGAGGTTTTCATGTTCCTTTTATCCCAAATTTTCACAGGCAAAATCACGAGACTTTCACATGAGCACAAAGCCGGGTGGATGAGGGGCGCCCCCCCACCCACCAGGTGTTTGCTCAGGTATGAGGAAGGACAATCCCACTAAAA
>CAUYQG010261914.1:0-11092 GCA_963574415.1 Tarsius wallacei
TGGGATTAACGGTAGTCAATATCTGTCTGGGGACGGGGAGACACCCCTTATCAACAAGGGTGCCTGAACGAAACATATTTGTATACATAACCCTTAACTGTACCCCACAATATCAAAATAAAAAATATTGATTAAAAAAAACCAAACAGGAATAGAGCCTTCACCAGGAGTGGAATCGGCGAGCACCTTGATCTTGGACTTCCAGCCATGAAAATTGTGAGGAAATATGTTCTGTTGCTTAAATTTTGTTATGGCAACCTGAGCTGACTAAGACAGGAGCAATCACCTTAGAATTTAAACAGACACACACTCCTTGTCACCGGAAGCCAGACACAGTGGCTCACACCTGTCATCCCAGGCTGAGGTGGGTGATCGCTTGAGCACCAGAGTTCAAGGCTGCAGTGAGGGGCATAGAATCAGCTTCTGTCTCTGAAACAAAAGAGAACAAAAATACTTTTTTTCACAGGACTGCTTGCGTTCAGTCATTCAGTGACAACATGGTTTTGGCTATGAACACCAATAATATAATCAGGAGTTACTTCAAATGGAACCTTTCTAGAGGGAGCTCCAGGAGAAAACGGCTGTGGAAGTCAGTCGACTATCTGGGCATCTTCACAAATAAACATTTTGCATCTCCAAACAATAACTACGGGGACCATTGTGGACACACCGGGAAATAAAAGTCTTTCAACCAATGTGAATGGAAAGGGTCAATCTCATGATCGTCTCATAGTTGCCAAGAGAAATGAATCATTCAGCTGTTTTGGTATGCTACAGAGAAAGGACTGACAAACATACATTCTTGGGTCATGGCGATCAAAATGAAATCTATTAAAATACTAAAAACCGCTAAGCACAATAATAGGAAACAATTACGTAGACCACACAGCACATTGGGTAGAAAGACGCTTACTCTGTATTTCAGTAGCATGACAGTTCACTTTGTATGAAACCAAAGTTTTATTGCTCTTGTCAGTCAAAGAGTGACCAAAATATTGACCTTTACCAGTTCCCTACAGATTAGGGAGGCTTTTCTTGTAATAAAGATTCAGGCCCTGAGAAGTTGAATTTGTGGAAAATCTGCAAACGTCCTAGTCCGATGTTGGAGAGCTCATTTATTAAACTGGATCTGTTCGTAAGCCCAATGTCCTTTCTGTTACAGAGCAGACAGGTCAACACAATCTCCTCTTCTCACCAGCGTCAAGTAATCGAGCTGGCAAAGCTATTCCTACATAGGCTTCTGATTTCCATTTGGTAAAATTTTTTCCTTTTAAAAACAACTATACCTCTCTTCCTGATCCACTTTTTAACATTTTTATTACATTTAATCAAGTAATTGTTTTTAGAAAAGAGGGATCTCACCATGCTGTCCTGGCTGGTCTCTAACTCCGAGGCTTAAGCAATCCTCCTGCCTCAACTTACTGAGTAGCTGGAATTATGGAATTATAAGCCATCCTCCAACTTCAGTTTACTGAGTAGCTGGAATTATAGACAGAGTGGGGAAGACCCGGGTCTCCAAGGCCTGTTCTGTGTCTCTCTCATGAGAAAATCACAAGGATCAAATAACCTAGTATGTGCAGAGTTTGCCAACTGAGGTGGACTCAATGTGCTACACCATAAAGTCCAGCCAATGTGCTAATATTCTTAGTTATAGCCGTGTATAAGAAGATGGCCGGTGTGGTGGGCCCCATAACTCTACCAGTGAGTCCTATCTGCTCCTGGGTTGGCCTTCCGTTTTCAGATGAGTTTCCCTTCAGGCTAGGAAGAGCTCAGCTATGTCAACCCGAACGATTGATAACCATACCCACTGGCCACGAGTGGCTACTGAGTACTTGAAATGAGTCCAGCCGGCATCAAGATGCGCTGAGTCAAACAACAGAGGTCCTGAAGACGGCCTGTAAAAAGATTGTAAGATATCTCAAGATTCTAAAATTTTATTGCATGTTGAAATGACCACACTTTACATTTGTCTGATTAAATAGAAGCCTATCATTAAAATGAATTTTACTGATTTCTTTTGACAGAAACGTGACTTTAATGTGTGGCTCAATTTAATGTGACTGCTGGAAAGTACATCTGTGGCTGGCAGGTGTGGCTGGCATTCTATTTCTGTTGAGCAGCCCCGGGATAGGGGAAAGGTCTTATTTTTACAAAAAAAGATGGCAGCTAGGTATAGGTTTGAGCCCGTTATCTTCAAAATGTCCAGGTCTGAAACCAAGAGCACACTACAGTTATTTTGAGAACTACAAGCAACAGACTGGGGAAGAGCTGAGTCTCCAAGGCCCCCCAGGGGCCTGTTCTGGACCTCTTCTCATGAAAATCAAGTAACATAACACGTGCATGGTCAGTTTTCTGATTGAGGCGGACTCCATGGGAGGTTGCCATCATTTATAAATGTGAGCGAGACTCATAAAGCCAGAGATAAAACAGCCACGTCTAGGCTTGAAAACTGCTTCTATTTTTTTTTTTTTGCAAAGCCTAAAAATTCAAGCACCTTGAAAAAGTACTGTGCAAAGATATTTATGTAAACAACTCTTCTTTGTTTAAAAACAACCAGTGTGAATGGTTGCCTGGGGACTTTCACTCAGGCAATGGATTTAATGCCGTAAGGAGTGAGGTTTGGCTGTCGTGTATGCATTAGAATAAACCTGCACCATAGTCTTCCTCTTCATAAAACACATTGTAAGAACCCAAATGTAGTTCATAGGTGATATCATTTAGGTGCCTACTTTTTTTTTTAGCAACATTTAATCTGTATTTTAATGTAAATTATCTCACTGGAATCTTATTAGAGTCCTAAGAAGTACACAGGGCAGATATTTTTAACCCTGTTTTATAGATGAGAATGCTTGCGCTTTGGCTGACTTTTCCTTGTTAAAATGCTACAAGATCCTTCTTCATACAAAGTTATGATCTTTCCCTAGTAATGACTGAAGCCAAGGCTTTAGCCTAAGTGCCCTGGCTTTAAATCCTGTTCCTTCTGCTCCACAACTTGGTGGGTTGCTGTAATACAGTGGAGGAAGGTGTGGCTGGGAGGATGAGCTGCCGGGGTGTGGATCCCGGTGCTGCCTCCTGGGAGGTCACTGTGTGTGAACACGTCTGTGCCTCAGCCTTCTCGTCCATAAAGCATCAACGGCCATCGCACCTCTTCAGAAGCAGTGTCGCCGTGCACTGGGTACGCCAACACGTCAGCCCTCTGCATCTTGGGCTGCCATTTCCACCACTTGCACAGGCTAGGTGAGACAAAACACTCACACAGGTGAGGAAAAGTGACTTCATGCCTCCCAGAGAGGCAGCAAGGGACACGGGAAGCTAGGTGTCATGACGAACCTGTCCCAGGGCTCAGGAAAGCTGTCGGGGCAGATGAAGTCCACGGAGCACAGCTGCTGATGGAGTCCCGAAAGGCTCTTTGCTCTGGATTTTATACCCTGGGGAACTTGACTCCATGGGCTAAAGCATAGCAGGGCTATTATTATTCTAGGGGAACAGTGTAAGAGCCCGGAGCTGTTTCGGCCAGTCCCTCCTCATCTCAGGACGTTGCCACCCCAGCACATTCGACAGTTATTCTGAGAACTACAAACGACAGAGCGGGGAAGACCCGGGGCTCCAAGGCCTGTGCTGTGTCTCTCTCATGAGAAAATCACAGGGATCAAATAACCTAGTACACGCACAGTTTTCCAACTGAGGTGGACTCAGTGGGCTATACCATAAAGTCACCCTTGTTCTTCCTCCCACGGTACCTTCCTACCCAAGTTTGGGCCAGTTCTTCTGTCTCAACAGACAGGTCCACTTGCTGGCCCACTTCAGTCACAAGGACCGTCTAGGGTCAGTAATTAAAACATCTGGCACAGCATCATAATATGTGTTCTGAGCTCTCACCCCCTAGAGAGTTTCTCCATCTGTCAGTCTTACTGAGACCCAGAAGCTTGAGGTGGGGGAGGGAGCGGGTCTCCCGTTTCCTTTGCCCCCTTCCAGTCCACTGCCACTGTCATTCCTGATCCCTTCAAAGGGAGGGAGGGAGACAGGATCGGGAGAAGAAGTGTCTGGAACGGTGTTACTCTAGCACTGTGCTGTCTGGCTTGGCAGATGTTTAGGCAGATGCTGTTTCAGGGGGTCTTTGGAGGGTGGCAGAGATGCCCAGCAAGCTATGACCACCCACAGCAGTCCCTGTACCTGTGAAGGTGCCTCTTTGATTCCCTCCTTTCTTGGGCCTCTGGCAGTTCATCCTTTTCTGCCTCCCTGCTTTCCCGGACCATCTTCTTGGACAGAGTCCAGTGCAAAGAGATCCATCGGCTCATGGACACTGAGAGTCATGTGACCCCACTGCCAACCAGAGTGGGTCTCTCCCAAGTAGCTCTGTGGCTTTCTGTACGTCCCTGCCTTGGAAGTCAACACAGGACGTCGCCCTTGTACGTCCTAGGTTTGCATCACATAGCCTGTGTCTCTCAAACTCTAGAGAACACAAGTAAATGTGTCCCCTTGAAGTCCCCTCTGATGCTTAAGGTGGATAAGAGGTAGCAAATGCCCCAGAAGGCCAGCAGTGCTCTCCAAGCGCCGTGCTCATCCTTCTTGCCAACTTCCAATCGGTTTCTAACACCCTTCTGGGGACAACAGATCAGCAAACCATTGCCAACCCTTTTTTTCAGACACTCCCTTGCAAATCCTATATAGGTGGTCAGAAGCCAATTGCACTTTGGAATGGGGGACTGGCACTTTTTTCTCCGTAGACCTTTGAGGCCTAATCCAGGATTAAGACTGAATATGCCTTTTTACCTATCCTGTGCCATGTTCAAACCCTTATTCACCGTGCCTGACACATAGTAAGTGCTCAGTTAATATTAGCTATTACTACTTCCCAAGGTCTGTTGGTGTCACTTTGGACACCTTGCCTACATTTCACTCTGCTTCAGTCTGTCAGGGTTCTGGACAAATGCTCGTGGGGGGAACTCTGGTCTCAGTTCAGACTGGGGAATGACAAACCACCCTCCCCCAGCTGTCAGCTAAGCACCTTGCCTGTCCTGAGGCCACAGCATCCCTTTCCAGAAGAGACCTGAGGGTGTACCCATGTAAAAAGACAACCCCAATACACAAAATAAGTGCTCTTATAGCTGTGAAAAGAATATGCTTCCCCTGGTCTGGATGCCATGAGGATATGCCCCCAGGGTAGGAAAACAGAAGTAGGCCCCAAGGACAAGTTGCTGGTAGCCACAGGAAGGTCCTTTAAGAGGCGATGGGAAGAGTACTTAAAGGTGAAGGGGTGAGAGAGAGTGTAGAACCTCCATCCTCCTGAAACAGTTCTATAAAGCTGAAACAAAACGTGAAAAAAGAAGTGCCTTATTACAGTTGAGGAAAGCCCTCACAAATCCATACGCCTCCCCTGAGGTTTCACGTCTCTGGGCTGACTGTTTAAACGGGTTGTTTCTTCATGTTGTACCTTTGAGAATGATCAGATTGTGTTTGCTAAGCACCGTGCACTTCTTGGAAGAAAGATACAAGATGAGCACCTTGGATTAGCATCTACGCACAGCCATAAACCAGCAGGTAGGATTCCGTCTCCAATCCGAATCATTTCCATACTGAATTGAAAGAGGTAATACAGTTTACTTGGCAGCATTTTTGTTTTTTAAATAAGTTGAGCTGAAAGCCGGAGCCTAAAATATTTATCCTCATCCAAAATGTATGAAAACAACACTGAGAAAATACTTCTTGGTGTAGATGGGGAGGAATTCTTAATAAAGCATTTATTTGCATCTGATTTCTATCTGTTGTCACCAGGTTCATTTACTTTGATAGGTCATCTAAGCCTCAGTGTAACGCCATGGAAATCTAATAAAGGTGTATAATGTTGAGTGATGGGTGAGTATTGAAAGGCAGCCACTGTGGTTGTGATAGTCCCTGAGTTTGTCTTAGTTTGCTGAGACTGCCAAAACAAGATACACAGACCAGGTGGTTTCAACAATGGAAATTTATCTCTCATAGTTCTGGAGGCTGGAAGTCCAAATCCAGGTGCCAGGGTTGGTTTGGTGAGGGCTCCCTTCTTGACTTGCTGGCAGCTGCCTTCTTGCGTGTCCTCACATGGTTTTTCCTGTGTGTGTGTGTGCATCCCTGAGGACTCTTCTTCTTCTCATGAGGCCACTAGTCCTATTGGATTAAGGCCTACCCACCTCATTTTACCGTAATTACCTCCTTAGAGGCCCTGACTCAAGTACAGTCACAATGGGGTGTAGGACTTCTACATATGAACTGGGGGGTGACATAGCTCAGTCTACGCAGGGCTGTTCACACAGGTTCCACTCCTTCTACTGGACATTTGGTAAGATTGCACATCCCTGCTCCCTTTGGACTTGAATGTGACCACATGACTCGCGTCGCTTAGTGATATATATTGAAGAGACAGGCAACCTGCTGGGAAGGAACTTTAAAATCCAGGTCATGGACTCTATATTCCCTTCCCCTTAAAACAGGAATTCTGGAGGTGCGTATAAATGAGATGAAGTCTTCGGTGGAAACCTGCTGGAGGGTGCTGGCCATGTATTGTGAAAGGGGGTTATTTTTTATTTATTTATTTATTTTTGAGTTGGAGTCTCACTCTGTCACCCAGACTGGAGTGCAGTGGCTGCTCCCGGCCACCACAGCCTCGATCTGCTGGGCTCCGGCAATCCTTCCGCCCCAGCCTTCCGAGTAGCCGGAATTACAGGCAAGCGCTACCATGCTAGGCTGATTTTTTTGATTTATTTGAGGTCTCGTCAAGTTGCCCAGGCGGGTCTCGAATCCGCGGGCTCAGGCAATCCACTCACCTCAGCCTCCCAAAACGCGGGATTACAGGCTGAGCCACTGAGCCCGGCTGAGGGAGTTATTTTAAAATCATCACCTATCTGTCTATCTCATGTTTAGTCATTGAGATTTGGGGGTGGTTTATTGCTTGTGCATAACTTTGCCCAACCTGACTCACACCATGGTCAAAGATTCGTTGGCTATGGCATTTGGGACTTATAAAACTCAATGTGCACCTTTAGGTCTGCTCTTCATGGGCTATGTCAAAACATTGTGTAGCGGTCCCCAACCTTTTTTGGTATGGGAGATGGGTTTCGTGGAAGAAAATTTTTCCTTGGAGGCTGGCGGGGGTTGGGGGAGAGGAATCATCAGGCATTCGAGTCTCATAAGGAGTGCAACCTAAATCCCTTGGATACACAGTTCAAGCTCCTTTGAGAATCTAATGCCGCCACTGATCTGGCAGCATATGGAGCTCAGCTTGCCCGCAGCTCGCCTTTTGCTGTGCCTCCTGGTTCCTCCTGGTAACCGGTCCACAGCCCAGGGGTTGGGGAGCCCTGTACTGTGGTACTTATTTTTGCAGTTAACCTCTATTTCTTTCACTCCTTTTTCAGTGTGGGTCTGTCCATGTCCACAATGGATGTTATCTACTCTGATAATTCTCTAATGCCAACTTTCCTCCCGGGGTGGAGGCCAACCTTCCCGAGTGGCTGACTGACCTCTTCTCATGAACGTGCTGCCAGAGCCTCGCATTCAACATGCTCAAGAACTTGCCTCTTTCCCCCTTCAACTCCAAGACTATTTCCTGATGACCAATTTTGTAATCATCCCAGATGCAGGCCTGAGACATTTGGGGTGTGTGTGAGGAGAGAGGTCACATGCCTTTTAATTGTTTTTATTTTTGTAAAAATTATTTTAGCAAATGTCAAATATTTACAGAAGTGGACAGAATTATATCACAAGCCTCCCTGTAGCCATCACCCAGCCTTTGTTTGTGCTAATCTCCCTGCCTCAAATGCCCTCAGACCTCCCTGTTCTCTCCCGGCCAATCCTTTCTTTATTCTTTACGATTCGTCCTGAAGGCCTCTGCCCGCTGAGTCTCTTTCTGAGCTCTTCAGTTCTGAGGCTGAGCTCACCCACAGCATTTCCCTGCATTTTATCTTCTTTGAAGAGCATTTGTTACTGTGCCTTGTGTAGTCTCGAGCATCCTTGTCGATTCCTCTGGTAGGGCAACTCGTCTCTTGGCCGTTTTATCCATCTGCATTCCTTGTGAGGCACTGTGTTTCCTAACTTGCAGCTGTCAAATGCAGATGTGTAGAATTTTACCGACTATGAAGTATTAGCCATAATCTCAAATCATATCTGATTTGTCAAAATGGATAGGGCGTTAGAGATTCATAGTTCTAGCCATGGAAATACTTATAATTACATATGTGTTGTCTCTATAGATTCTACGGCACTGAAACTCCCCATATTTTTCTGGATCATTCAAAGAAACATCAGAATTCTGCAGAGAGACAATTGATCAAGCCTGGACTCTCCCCACTCCCATTCTGTAAGTTAGGAGGACAAGCTATCCTCTCCTTTTTCTATCTGTAACTTCCTCTTGTGTAAAGTCCTTCTTCTCATCTGGTCCACAAAGATCTCACCCTCTTTAGCAAATACGGTGGCTCCATTTATCTGACACAGCACATACAGGTTTATCTGGTTATGTATCATTCGAATGTGTAACATTCGACTTGACAGATAAGGTTTTTGAAAATCGGCTTTCAGGAGTAATAGGAGAGAAAACTCGCCCACCCTCGGCTGGGAGCACCTTGGAGAGAGGGCTTCCCACAATTCACAGTTCTGTACCCTAAAAAGCCAGAAGGGTAAAATCAGGTGGATAATTTGTATGTCTGTTGCTATGACAACTAACCCAGGCACTTCAGCGAAGATGTGGACTATTATGCCAAAGCAGAGATTCTCAGCCACGAGCCCTGAGCCAGGCTACCAAATAAAACCCTCCAAATCCTCACATGGTAACATGAAAAACTAAATGGAGAGCACCAGGGTTCACACCCTGTTTGGAGGAACACCTGCGAAAGATACCATAAATGACTTGCCGATTAACGCTTGCAACCAGAATAAAGTGCTGGGGTGTTTTTACAGAACATCAAACCAGGAGCCATCTGGAAGGCTCAGAAGACTCACAAGTCATGCCCAAGGTCACACGTGGGGAACGGCTCATGTTTACAGAGAAAAGGACCACTGCCTCACCTCGTGGTCCTGAGACCAGCGGCAGCCGGTATTTTATGGCAGTTGCTGAGAGGAAGTTTAATTTTAGGTGTTGAGTAAGTGCCGTTCTTCACCTTATGCTCATAGTATGAGAACCCAGAAGCCTGAAAATACCTCTGCTTGTGATTCTAATTGTACTGTTATCTGAATTCTTAAAATGATTCTTGAGGGGCTTGGGATTATTGGTAGAGTTCTCTTGAGGACCCATTTGGGTTTGAGACGTAAGTCCTCTGCTGAATATGGATCCTTCAAATGTTAAAAAAAAATTGTTTTTTGCTCTCTTAAGTAAGGACAATGCCATCTGAAGAAGGAACAAAAGTCAGATATATGATTTGTCATCAAATGGCTTACACTTTGATTTTAAACATTCCAAAGCAAGAGTTTGGAGTGGAAAGGTGAAAGTGTTTCCGAAAGTGATTTGTAGGTGCGGGGTGTGTGTGTGTGTGTGTGTGTGTGTGTGTGTGGTGGGGAAAAGGGGCACAATTGGAAACCCCTAGGAGGCCGAGAGCCCAAGGACATTGGAATTATTATTTTCTTGTTTTCTTTTTTTTTTCCTGAGGTGCTAAATTTTAGCACAACACTACTTGTTCCTTAATTAATGATTAAGCAAATTCAATTCATGATTTAACTTCATTAAACACCTAATGAATTTGTGGATGCAGGAATCATTAATGTGGCATCGGAGGCAGCCCTCCAGGGCATGGTTGGCCCAGCTCTTCACAGCTCGGCGAGTGGGACTTCCAGCTGTACACGGTTCCGTGCTATATACTGCACGCCTGCTGTACACTGCATGCACTTTATTTCGGGTTAGCCAGATGCACAGATCACCTTTTATGCATGAAGATAACATCCTAATACCTTTCCTCAGGGGTGTATATTCTGGAATGTATTCCCCAAAGCCACAATTGGCTTAGCTGTTTATGTTTTTAAGCTCTGAAGGCCCATCCTAGAAATGCCCGCAGACAACTAACTCACTTTAGGAGGATGAAACGTGATCTTGTTATATTTTCAGATATGCTCATTTTACGTGGAAAGTACAATCACGCCTCGCACATCCGGCTTAAAGGCCACTCTGTGTGATGGCACATTTGAAAAGAAATCGAGTTTTTATTACTTTCAAGTGGAGGCCCCTACTTTCGGGAAATTGAGTGTGTTTCTCTCTCCTGGGTGGAGGAGCAGTTTTGGAATAACTGGAAGAGGAAACGACAACAGACATACAGGAATCTCGAGATCTGTCTGGGGCTTTCGAGCCATTAGCTGATTTGAGATATTTTCATTTGGAATTTTTTGTGGGGGAAACCGGGCTTAGCAAGATGAAGTCATTTGCCCAAGGTCGCTCAGTTACCGTGCAGCGCAGCTGGGATCACCCCTGGCGTCTCTGTGAGCCTGTGCCACGCCGTCCATTTGAATGGCACCTGGCATTGGCTAATTGATGGCTTTGAGTTCTAACGTACTTGGCAGTGGCTTGTTCTAAGGTCCGCAGACGTCTCCCTTGAAATCTCACTGCCATTATTCATTTACTTAGCAAACCGTTTTATCCTTGAGTAATGACAGGGAAAACTTCCATGATCCCCTGTCTTAAGGATGGCTGACTTTTGTGAAGTCCTAGTCCATGAAGTTGTGCTGTAGATATACACAAAAGACGTGGTGGCTTCGTAACTGGGTTGTTCTTGTCACTCGTGCCCAGACTTAGAAAAAAACGTTGATGAAGAAGAGTGGTTGGCAATGTCTACGTGGGAGAAGCAAAGTGGTAAGTTGTACACTTGTCTTCTTCCACTTGGAGGATAGGTCTTAAAAATGGTTCTGGCCGGGCTCGGTGGCTCAACCTGTCATCCCGCGCCTTGGGAGGCTGAGGCGAGTGGATTGCCTGAGCCCGCGGGTTCGAGACCCGCCTGGGCAGGCAAAACCTCATCTCTATAATAAATCAAAAAAATTAGCTGGGCGTGGTAGCGCACACCTGTAGTTCCAGCCACTTGGAAGGCTGAGGCGGAAGGATAGCCGAAGCCCAGCAGGTCGAGGCTGCGGTGGCTGGGAGCGGCCACTG
>CAUYQG010261919.1:0-12018 GCA_963574415.1 Tarsius wallacei
GGATACTGGTTTGGGTGTGCATTACTTATCGCGGTTGCCCAGCTGGTGTTGGTTTGGTGGGCGGTATGGGCCAATTGAATACCTTTTTGGGGCCGGTTTTTCTACGCAAACTAAAAAAAAAAAAAAAAAAAACCTAGAATCAGACGGCTAATTTTTTAAAACATGGCCAAGAATATCTATCTCGAACCACAGCCAACATCAAAATTTGTGGGGATACATAGAAGCATTCCCACTAAAGTCAAGAAGAAAACAAAAATGGCCCTAACTACAGTTCTGTACATTCTAGTCAATGTAAGAAATGAAGAAATAGAAATAAAAGGTAAAACTACTGAAAATAAGAAAAATGTCAATATATTCAAATGACTCTTTCCTCAAAAATACAACAGATTGAATCGGAGTATTAAAAATTATGATGAGCTTGGTAAAGTTGCTAAACCAAGATTAACATAAAAATAAAGTCTTCCTATATGCCAAAGTAATAAACTACAGAATACAGATTAAGGAGAAATTCCACCTTAATAGTATAAAAATGTGCAGTGTTATAAAAATATAACATAATCACAGATAGCTATATGAAGAACGCCACCACACCTCCTGGGAGAAAATACCCATGTTCTACAAGAAAACAGTCTACCTGCAAAGAAGCAGCCTGCGTTCATGTAGGATTACTCCCCATAGGAAAGAGCTCCATGTAAAGTCAATGCCAAATACGCTCCAATTTTGGCTAAGCAAAGTTAGCAGTGAATTTCTCTGATAATACACAAACTTCCTTGTGGTACACCTGGACAGGGCTCTCTGCAGGCAGTCACCCTCCAGCACAGGGAACCCAATCCCATTTCCAGAGATCACATACCACCAATGTTCGTAAACACAAAGTGCTTGCGGGGGCTCGAGGGTCCAGAGCAGCTTGCAAGTCCCAAACTTTAATTTTCCTAGAAAGGAAAATGAGATTGTGATTAGTAGAAAAGTTAACACTTTCTATGTTGCCAAACATTTCCTTGACAAAAAAGAGTAGACTTGAGCTGCCTATTATAAAAGCTCATGGGGAACACGCTAATGTTACAAGTTGCTTGAACCAATTACACTTGATTTTGAAAAAAATAAAAACATACACATTCTCAGCATTACTGAAATTTTAAAGAAATACTATTCTACAGGAGACAAGAAAACAACTTCAGGTTATTTAGATTCAAATCCTGCTGTGATAATCTATGTCACCAAACTCAGTAATCAGGGTTCTCTAGGGCTGAGTAGGTGCTGCTGACAGAAGCTAGGGCTTCGTGTGAATTCCAAGGATACCTTTCTCCAAATCAAGCAAATGCTGAAAGGTAGTAATGTGAGTACAGAAGGGCAACTAACCATTTGGGAAGTATATATAGAGTCATCTTGAAAGGTTTACAGTTGCCATTTGCTCACTTAAAAACCATGAGGTGTTTTAAAGAGGATTTGTTCAATTTACCAAAGGAGAAAAGCTTATTGTTTATAATACACTCACAGAGCCTGGCTTAGTGTAGGACGAAGGCAAAGCAGTGAATTTCCCAACAGCCTAAGCTACTCCCAGAGTTTATAATGACAGTGAAAGGCAGACGTTGAGGAACCACAGTGGCTCTGCTGCTTGTGATTTGGGGCAAAATTTTGTTTATCTTTCTGGGCCTATGTATTCTCAGCTGATCAGCTAGTATAATAATACCTGCCATCCACCACTACACAGAAAGTACTAGCAAAGGACCTGGCACATCCAGGATCGCTTAACATACAGCCTTTCTTCTTGACAGAGTCAGAGTTGTCGTTTGAAAATCTGGACCACCTACCCATCATAGGCCCCACTGACAATCCTCTTGTTATCAAACCGGATGCATCGGACCAATTCTTCATGCCCCTCTAGGACTCTTAAACAGGCGCCACACTCAATATCCCAGAGCCTGGAGTGAGAAACAGCACTCTGTGAAACAACTTCCCATGCAGGATCCACATGATCTTCAAGTTCTTTATATCTGCTCCACACAGATACGACTTTTCACTATCCTTGAGTCCTTTATTTCCATCTTGCTCCCAGTCCACACTACACACATAAAGCGATATGTGTACATTCATACCGTTTGGGTATTTCTAGGCACTAACTTAGGAGGAAGTTTTACTTTTCATGGTATTTCCTTTTCTACAGTTTGAAACTATTTTTAATCATGTACACATATCACTATTTATATAAAATCAACAAACAAGAAATTTCAGTTCTATTTAGTTTGTAGGCATTCTCTTGATGTCTGAGTTGATGAAACTTCATAGCCAAATGGCCTAGGAAGGACTTTTCTGGGGAGGCAGGGACTGCAGGCAGGAAAGGAGAAAAGGCAGTGTGGGGTGGGAGAGGCAGGAGATGGTGCACACAGCCAGGGGTCACGCTTCCGCCCCAGGTACTTCTAGCCCAGTGGAGTCCATGAGACCCACTGAGATTGGAACTAAGGGACCAGCCTGGTAGTCTCTTTCTCCTGATGAGGCTTAGGGACACTTCTTCCTTGCTATCTACTGTATAAAAAGCAGTGTGTATACTACGGTTGGCTGGTTTACAAAGTGGAGACTCGCTAGGTATATGCAGTGTTTTAGAAATATAAACCTGCTGGCTACACCAAGCCTTTTTCTTCATACATGAATTAAATAACAATTCTGGAGTTAGAGATTATTTTTTTGCTTTTTTCCTATTATGATAGATTATTTCATGTTATTTGCAAAAATAAATCACGCTAACTAGCATGTAAAAAACAAAGTGAGGAAACTAATTCTATAATGACTTTTTCCTGCCCCCCCACCAGTAACTCCTGTTACACATCCAATGAACATTTTACAAAGCTGCCCTCAGTAAACCTTCTTAGTATCAGTGATGACAGTTTCTCTTATCTGTGATCAGAGCCATTAAGCACTGCCACTGATTCCAAAATGGGTCCCTTTATCTATAAACTGCAGAGTAATACACATTACTATGTTGCAAATCCTCAGAGATTCCAAGTTAAGAACAGTTTACTGATGAAATATTAAGCAGTATCATAGCATGATGAATACAAAAGAACCAAGATGTAAGCTCTAAACTAACTTTCATGATATTGTAAAAACTAAAATGATGAAGAAAATAAAACAGTAGTTATAGCTTTTTTGCTTACCTTTTTAAAAAATCAGCTTGAGCCCAATCTTTATTTTCACCAAACATTAGGCTATTTGGTTATAAACACCAAAGTTAAGTTACAGTCACTTAAGTAAAGCTAACAGTTTGTGTTGAGATAGTGGAAAAATGATTGGGATAATTAAATAGATATTTAAGGGGATTTTTTTTTCTTCCCTAGACAGTGTCTCACTCTGTCACCCAGGCTAGAGTGCAGTGGTATAATCTATAGTCCACTGCAGCCTCGATCTTCTGGGCTCCAGTGATCTTCCCATTTCAGTCTCACAGGTAGCTGGGACTACAGGTAAGCACCACTGTGCCCAGCTAATTTTTTTTTAGTTTTTGTCGAGATAGGGTCTCATTGTGGTTTCCAGTCTAGCGTCAAGAACTCCTCTTGCCTTGGCCTCCTAAAGGTCTGGATTACAGGTGTGAGCCACTGTGCCTGGCCAAGGATGTTCTAAATAAGATATAAAATGCCTAAGGCTAGTCAGATGTATTAGAAAGCAAGGAGACTGAATGCTGGGAAGAGAAAAGGGAGGTAAAACAAATGACCCAGCAATTGTGAATGATTTTGTAATGCAGTTTTGGGAGCGAGAAATAAAGTATACTCCCTTCTGCCAGGGAGGAAGGTGGGAGCTCACAGGGAAGGGAGATCAGAGCAAGCTGTGCTGGAGCACTCTCATCTGCTCTGAGTGCTCTGGGATTAAGTGATCTGGGTGGAGCTGAGGTGATAAGACTTTGTGTACTGGGGGGATCCTGGAAGAACATCCAGGGCGTACACAGTTTTCCCACCTGAGTGGGCAGAGCCTAACAGATTTGAAAAAGTTACCTACAGCTTTCTGATCTGACACATCCCATTTACCCTGAGTCATTCAAGCATCAGAACTGGGAGATGAATCAATACTGTGGTGAGAATAAGCCTGTTCTGTCAGCACACCAGCTTCTACCCACCTAATGGTATTATCTGATGATCCACTAACAACCAGCCGATCCCTGTACTGGAGACAGGCAATGCCTCGCTTGTGCCCATTGAGAGTACGAACAAACTCACAGGTACTTGTGCTCCAGACCTGCATAACAAATTAGCGACATAATGAATGCAGAAAAGTCTTCTCACAATATGCCTTTAAAAAAAAAGAGAAAGCTTCTGAGAATGACCCAAATATGTGATTTATTATAAAACACAGTCTCTTCTAACTAAAAGCTGGGAGGCGGGGGACATATTGGACAGTATAACCTTTTCTTGGCTGCTGAGTGGTGAAACTAGCAGGAAACAGAGGGAAGTAGTGAAGCCTGCAAATTCTGAGATCTTTACAAAGAGAACATCTCCCAGATGATTCAATATTCATGTGCCCAGAGGAAAGAGTTTGGGCCAGATGTTATGTTTTTATACCAGCTGACACGTCAAACCTAATGTAACTGATGTAAAAAGGCTTCACCTTTCATATCATTCTCTTTTCCAGCACATTTTCCTGAATAACTCCATTTGTCTTGACACATTACTCCTAATAATTATGTATGTGGAATAAATAATCCCTTCTTTGGTGAAATCATCTGGAAGACTTAGACATTCATAGACAACTTAACATATTATAAGATAAATACGGAGATACACAGCAACCCAAGTACCCTGAATTACTGTACCAACTGCATTTGCAGCTGAATGGGATAAATAGATATCCACATGCAAAACAATGGCATTAGATCCCTACCTCATACCTTATACAAAAGATTACTCAAAATGGATCAAAGACCTACATGTACGGCTAAAACTATACAACTCTTAGAAGAAAGCACAGGAGTAAATCTTTGTGACCTTGGATTTGATCAACAGTTTCTTAGATATCCCAACAAAAGCATTAGCAACAAAAGAAAGAAAATTGGTCAATTGGATGTCATCAAAATTCATCATTTGTGTTTCAAAGGATACTATCAAAAAAGTAAAAGACAACCCACAGAAAGGAAAAAAATATTTGCAAATCATACATTTGATAAGGGAATTGTATCCAGACTATATAAAGAACTCACAACTCAACAATAAAAAGACAAATTACCAATTTTTCAAATGGGCAAAAGATTTAAATAGACACTTCTCCAAAGAAGGTATACAAATGGCCAATAAGCATACGAAAAGATGCTCAGCCACCATTAGTTACCAGAGAAGGCAAGGCTAACCACAGAGATGCCACTGCACACTCCCCAGGACAGCCATAATAAAAAAGACAGAAAATAACAAGTGTTAACAAGGAAATGGAAGGACCCTCCATGACAGTATTATGAGACAGCTGTTCTGTCATAAAGCCCAAACCCTCCTAACTTCCAGGCGCTGGTCTTGTATTGACTGGTGTGACTGTAGGAGTAAGCAATCGCACACAAATTCCAGCTGTTCAAATTCCCAATTGCCCAATCTAAAGTCTGATGCTACAGACTCCATGAGTTGTGGAGTGAAATATCAGAATGCTGTCTGGTGCTGCTCATATGAAAAAGGTTCTCTAGCAAGTTCAAACCCTCATACACTGCTGGCAGGACTGTAAAATGGTATAGCCTCTTTGGAAAACAGTTTAGTCATTCCTTAAGATGCTAAACACAGAGTTACCATCCTGTGAAAATTGAAAATACACACTAAAACTTGCATACAAATAATTACAGGAGCATCGTTCATAATAACCAAAAAAAAGGGAGGAAACAACCAAAATGTCCATCAACTAATAAATGGTAAACAAAATGTGGTACATTCACACAGTGGAATTCTGTTCAGCCAACAGAAGAAGTGAAGTACTGCTATATGCCCCAGTGAACATGGATGAGCCATGAAAACATTATGATAAGTAAAAGAAGCAGACACAAAAGACCACATATTGTATGATTCCATTTAAATGAAATGTTTAGAAAGGCAAATCCACAGAGAGAGAAGGTAGATTAGTGATCACCAGAAACAGACAGGAGAAAGCGGGGCTGACTGTTAATGGGTATGAGGTTTCTGAGAGGGTGATGAAAACATTCTGGAACTAGATAGCAGTGATGTTTTACAACATGTCAATGTAATAAAGGCCACTGAACTGTACCCTTTAAAATTCTGAATCTTAGGGAATAGAAATTACAGTTCAGTAAAGCTGTTATAAAAATATAAGAACGCTAAAATTCAATAAAGTTAGCATGGATATTGGAATCAGAACTACATTTGCCATATCCTGTGGCTCACCCTAGACTACAGCCGCCTGTCATATGTCTGCCTCTCCTCCACCACATGCCAAGCTTCTTGAAGGTAAGGTCCTGTCTTATTCATCATCGTATCTCCAGCTTCCAGACCAGGGTCCATGACATGGCAAGCTCTCAAAGTCAGGTGAATAAATCAAATCCTTGCCCTGACACTAACTAGCTGTGTGATCATCTACACAATTCTTCACTCCCTGAGTCACATCTGTAAAATGGGGGCAATACCTACCTTAAAAGAGTGCTGCAAAGGTTAACTGAGATGGTAATGCAAAGCTCCTAGCACACAGTATATGCTCCATAGGCTAGCTCTCTCTCCTTTAAAAAGGTGGTCAAGAATGTCATTTCATGAATCAGAGGACTGCTGTCTCTTCTGGACCTGTGACTTCCTCCTACCTTGCCTACGACTTTGGAGGCACGTAGAGTGGGGTGGCCCCAAGGGTTCATCAGCACAAATGGAAGAGAACAAAGATCTCGCCAGGTAGCAGGTTGGTATAAGCCGCTTCTGCTTTCTCTCTGTTCTAAAAGGGACAGGAGCAGGCAGGGTTATGACTGCAAACACACTTACTTTGATGGTCCTGTCACCAGAGGCAGACACGATGTACTTATCATCAAAGTCTACTACATTCACAGCAGCACGGTGGCCAACCAGGACTCGGCGTAAAGTGATATCAGTGGCAGATGCCATGTCCCACACAGCAATGGAGCGGTCCTTAGAACAGGTCACCATGAGTCCATTGCTGAAGCGTAAGTGCAGCACAGCCTCATTGTGGTGGATCAGTGTGTTTAGCACTTCACCCGTGTTCACATCCCAGACTCTATGAGACAGAAGAACGTGACACATAAATTACCCAGCCTTGGGATTTCCTTCAAAGCAACACAAATGGAATAAAATGGAGTCCATTCTGAATGAACCTAAGGACATGATTCAAAGGAGACCCCAGAAGCAATGTATTTGCTGAGAAGTGCTGAGATGGCTTCAGAAAAGGTGGCTAATTCTGGCTCTGCGCAGGTTTAGGTATACTTACAGTCAGGTATTCAGAAATGGCATTTGCAGGCTTCTGCTTGCAAAATTTGATTCCTCAAGGAAGTGGGCTTTGCAGGGAGTCTGAGGTGGCAGGAGAAGAGGCTTGGTGGCCGAGGAATCGAGGACAGGTCCAAGCTTACAGTTCCTGTTGACCTCTGACAGCCTCTGTGTCTATTATTTATCCACCACAAAGATTTTAAGTATTGACATCTCATCAGCCACCACAGCTACTCCTTTACTAGCTGCTTTATGAACAAAGCCAGGTCTCCCAGTTGCTTCACACTTAAGATCCAGGTTTTAGAGACAGCCCTTCCAAGTCATAGCTTTTCTGTAACCCCAGTCTCCTAAGGGAGCAGACACCGTCTGAGTCCATTATTTATCCACTGCAAACTGGAGACTCTAAGTCATGGTGACTCATCAATGACCACATCCACCTCCTTTATGGACAAAGTTGGGGGAAGGGGAAATGCCCTTGTCTCAGAGGTAGAGAAGGAGCTATTAATAACGCTCCTTTTTACTCTCTCAACTCCATCTAGCAGTCACTGCCTCCCTTCAGCTGTGGAGCACTGCCATTTCCATCTTTAGCACTCTACCCCTGAGGTGAAGACTGGACACCATGTTTCCACTGTACTGGAAAGGATGCACACAAGGTTGTGACCAACATCAACTCAAGGTTCAAAACTAACTACGTGACTCTGAGGAAATTAGCCTGTCTTGTCTGGGTTTCCTAATACAACTATAAAAATGAAGGTAACATCTACCTACTCAGAAAGACTGATGTGAGAACTCAACAGGATAACACTGTATGAAATATCTAATACACTGTCTCCTTGCCTGTGTCCCTCAAGAGTCTGCAAACTGCTTCTGCCTTCCTAAATTTTTATAGGTTGTCTCACCAAACCCCAGGACAGCTGCCTTCCTCCTTGCTGCTCTGGACCACAGCTTCCCAGAGGGGAAAGCCAGCCTCATATGAGGCAATGTGCTCTCACAGAAAAGTATGTGGTCACCTCTAGTACACGACAATGGGACACACTTAAAAAAAATAAGGTTTCTTGCCTCACAGGCTCAAACATGTCTACATCAAAAGGAGTCTGAAATACAGCACATAGAAATGGATACAAAGTATGAGTGCCTATCCCAGAGGAGGATGTGGGTCTCAGTCTCCTCATGGAAGACTTACAAGTTCAGACCAAGGAAGCCAGACCACTCACCTCACTGTAGAATCTGAAGAGCCAGTTACAATGACACGTTCATCATACTGGAGACAGAGGACAGAGCCTGTGTGTCCTGTTAACACTTTCAAACATTCCAGGCTGGTTTTATCCCAAATCTATCCAGAAAAGATCACAAACAGTGATTTATTAGATCACATTCTGATGAATGTCACCATCCCACTCTGTGTTCCAAGGCATAAAACACATGTGTTATAACAAATAAGAAAAATTAAATATCAAACAGGTGGGAAGCGACAAGTAGGAATGGGGTAATATCGACTGACTACCACCAGAAAAGATGTGCTACTTGTTAATTTGTACCCTTAGCTACTGTACACATTATGCTTATTATAATGGGGATTTAAAAAAAATAAAATCTGTGGAAAGAGTTGGCTCACTATCTGGAAAACAATGTGACATCTATTAAGACCTTTTAAAAATGTTTATAAAATAAAAAATGGAAAATGAAATGTCCAACATTTCAGAAAAATCTCAAAAACTGTGAAGAGTTCAGCATTTTTAAATACCAGAATAAAAAATTGTCTATAAAGTGACACAATGAATATGTATATTTAAAGGAAAAAAGAAAAAAAGGAAGTAAAATGTTATTAATAGTTGTTTTTATACTGAGTGCTCTTTTTCTTTCTTCTTTTACTGCTTCCATAGATTTGCCTTTTCCAGAATGCCACAGAGTTGGAATCATACGGTGTGTAGCCTTTTTCACTTAGTAATATGCATTTAAGGCTCCTCCCTATCTCTTCATGGCTAGATATATTTTTGCACTGAAAGCTATTTCATTGCCTGGATGTACCAAGGTTTATTTATCTATTCATCTACTGAAGGACACTTTGGTTGCTTCCAAGTTTTGGTAATTACCAATAAAGCTGCTATAAATATCGACGTGAAGGTTTCTAGTGTGGACATAAGTTTTCAATTCCGTGAGTAAATACTAAGCAGCACTACTGATGAATCATCTGCTAAGAGTATGTTCAGTTTTGCAAGAACTGCCAAACTGCCTTCCAAAGTGTATCATTTTGCATTTCTCCCAGTCGTGAATGAGAGTTCCTGTTGCTCCACATCCTCACCAGCATTTGGTGTTGTCGGTGTTCTGGATTCTGGCCATGCTTATAGTCATTTAGTAGCATCTCGTTATTGCTTTAATTTGCATTTTCCTGATCAGTTATGACGCGGAGCACCTTTTCACAGGCTTGTTTGCCACCTGTGTATCTTGGTAAGGTGTCTGTTAAGGTCTTTGCCCCATGTTTTAGTCAGGTTGCTTATTTTCTTATTGTTGGGATTTAAGAGTTCTTTGCACATTTTGGATAAGTCTTTTATCAGACATGTATTTTGCATGTATTTTCTCCTAGTATGTGACCTATTTTTTCAATCTCTTCACAATCTCTCTCACAGAGCACAAACTTTTAATTTTAATAAAGCCCAGCTTATCAATTCCTTCTTTCATGAATTGTGCCCTTGGTGTTCTACCTAAAAAGTGACCAACAAACTAAAGATCATCTAGATTTTCTCCTACATTGTATTCTAGGAGTTCTGTGTTTTAAATGTAGGTCTGTGATCATTTTGAGTTGCTTTTTGTGAACTGTATAGGCTCTATGTCTAGATTCTGTGGAGGGACACACTGATGTCTAGTTGTTCCAGTACCATTTGTTGAAGAGCCTATCTTTCCTCCACTGCATTGCCTTTGCTCCTTAGTCAAAGATCAGTTGACTATATGTATATAGGTCTATTTCTGGGCTCTCTATTCTGTTCCATTGATCAGCTGTCTATTCTTCTTCCAGAAACACACTGTCTTGATTAGAGTAGTTTTACAGTAATTCTTGAAGGAGAGTAGTGCTCATCCTCTGACTTGTTCTCCTCCAACATCGTGCTGGCTTTTGCCCCACCATATAAACGTTAGTCAGGTTGTTGATAAGCACAAAATAACACGCTGGAACTTTTGACTGGAATTGTGTAGAATCTATAGACCAATCTGGGAAGAACTGACACCGACACGATAGTCTTTCTACCCATGAGTACAAAATATCTCTCCATTTATTTAGTTATTTGATTTTTTATCAGTTTTACAGTTTTCCTCACATAGATCTTGTATACATTTTGTTAGATTTATACCTAAGTACAACTTACTGCTGGTATATAGGCAAGCAACTGACTTATGTGTGTCAACCTTGTATCCTGCAATCTTGCTATAATCACTTGTTAGTTCTAGAAGTATTTTTGTTGATGCTATCAGTTTTTCTACAGATAGCTATGTTATCCATAAGCAAAGACAGTTTTATTCCTTCGCAATCCATATACCTTTTATTTCCCCCTCTTGTCTTATTGCATTAGCTAGGCCTTCCAGTATGATGTTGAAAAGGAGTGGTGAGAGGACATCCTTGGCTTATTCCTGATTTCAGTGGTAAAGCTTCAAGTTTCTCACCATTAAGAATGATGTTAGCTATAGGCTTTTTGTAGACACTCTTTGTCAAGTTGGAGAAGTTCTCCTCTATTCAGAGTTTACTAAGGGTTTGTTTAATCATGAATGAGTACTAGGTTTTGTCAAATTTTTTTTCTGCATCTATTGATATGATAATGTGATTTTCTTCTTTAGTCTGTTGATATGATGAATCATGTTAATTGACTTTCAAGCATTAAAAAAGACTTGCATACCTGGAATAAATACCACTTGGTCGTGTTGAGTAATTCTTTTTATATACATTATTAGACTGGGTTTGCTAATATTTTGTTGAGGATTTTTGTGTCCATGATCATGAGAGATATTCACTTGTAGTTTTTTTGTCTTGTAATATCTTTGTCTGGTTTTGGTATTAAGTTAATGCTGGCCTCATAAAATGAGTTAGGAAGTATTCCCTCTGCTTCTATGTTCTTGAAACAATTGTAGAGAATTGGTATAATTTCTTACTCAAATGTTTGGTAGAATTCAACAGCAAACCCACCTGTGCCTGGTGCTTTCTGTTTTGGAAGGTAATTCATTATTGGTTCAATTTCTTTAATAGATAAATGCCTATACAGATTGTCTATTTGTTATTGTGTGACTTTTAGCAGATTGTGTCTTTCAGGGAATTGATTCATTTAATCTAAATTATCAAATATGTGGGAACAGAGTTGTTCACTATATTCCTTTTTATTAATGTTCATGGGATCTGTAGTGATGTTTCCTCTCCTCTCTCATTTCATTAGGATATTATGAACTTGAGTCCCTTTTTTCCCCTAAGTTAGCAGAGTGAGGGGCTTATCAATTTTACTGATCTTTCCTTTTTTTTTTTTTTTTTTTTTTGAGTTGGAGTCTCACTCTGTCGCCCAGACTGGAGTGCAGTGGCCGCTCCCGGCCACCGCAGCCTCGACCTGCTGGGCTCCGGTGATCCTTCCGCCTCAGCCTTCCAAGTAGCTGGAAC
>CAUYQG010261920.1:0-17035 GCA_963574415.1 Tarsius wallacei
AAACCAGCAGCTCAGTGAAGATTTGGGTTGGGGTATTTGGCGCAGATTTGAATGGATGGGTACGCAAATCTAGACGAAGATGTACATGAAGCCGACTTTGGGATCACTGCTCTCCAGCCTGGGTGACCAAGTGAGAACCCAACTCAAAAAAAAAAAAGATAACTAGACTATTTGAAAACTCAGGGTACCTTGAGTTTTCTCCTTTCTGCTGAGTATGTTTAAGTTGCTTAACTGACAGAATTACCTCGTCTTCTAAAACAGAAGTCTACATGATCCTTTAGGATTTTCTAGGCGACCAAAGAGGTAGTTAATGGATGGTGTTTAAAGAAGCACTTGTGCATGCACAGGACTTTGCATGGGATCACTGGTATCATCTACGCCTTTTCTTAAAGATGGTTCCTTAGTCAGCACCCTAGTTCCCACCCCACTCCAATAGTTGCCCTGAAACCCGAGGGCTCTAAGCGACATCTCAGTAACTTTTGGTGCAGTTTAATAATGCTGCAGATGAGAAATAAACTTCTGGATTTTCGCCAGAGGTGTTCCTTGCCCTTCCACAGAGCTGTACGTTGTTGGCAATCACATTGAAGGACTCAGTCTCAGAAGAAGGGACAAGAAGTAAAACGGTGCTAAGTATTATTCAGGTTAACAGGGGTGAATTTGAGTTGTTGAGCTAATGGTTTAAAAGCATGCTTACTTTGAGATTGAGCAGTTTGGGTGCCTATTGAATATTCATTTGAATAAATATTTGTTGCATTTGTACAGTAAAGGCAGAATTTGAATGGTCAGTAAATTTTCTGATGTGCTAAGCTTGGGTCAAACATGGCTCTCACTTTCAGAGAGATTACTTTCTATCAAGGTACTTTAAAAAAAATTTTTTTCAGAGAAAAATAAGACATGGAGCACAAAGGTACAAGAACACAAACATGGGCATGGTGGCTCCCACCTGTAATCTCAGCACTGTGGGAGGCCAAGAAAGCAGGATCACTTGAGCCCAGGAGTTGGAGATGAGCAACATAGCAAAACCTATCTCTACAAAAAAATTGAAAAGTTAGCCAGATATGGTGGGCACGTCTGTAGTCCCGGCTACTCGGGAGGTGGACGTGGAAGGATCACCTGAACTCAGTAGGCTGAGGCTGTGGTGAACCAAGATTGTGCCACTGCACTCCACCTTGGGTGGCGGAGTGAGACCCCAACTAAAAAAAAAAAAAAAAAGAACCTGTATATAGCAGAAAACCTTTTCAAGAGAAATGTGAAAACTGATCGGTAGATGGTAGCTGGAGCTTAAAGCAATCTCCAGAATTTTTCAAAGCTGTCACCTTAGAATGAGAGGACCAGGCAATTACCAGGGAGATGTAATGTAAAAAACTAGTCCAGTATGAATAACAGCAGACTGAGACAGAATTAGAGAACTTTGAAGAAATTAGTCAATGACAGAGACAAAACACAGTTATTTGACAATAGTACCTTGGTTCCATATCTTTTATTTTGTTCTTACTTTATTTTATTATAACGATGCAGAGTGCACGTCAGGATTAGGTACATAACAAGGTAAGTGCAGGTGAAGTTTGGGCCTCCGACTGGTCCTCACTTCCCATCACACAGAGCACACACTTCCTCCCACTCCCTCACCCTCACCAGGGCCGTCAGCATCTCAGTTTATCGCATCTGAAGAGACAGAGGCTGTGGGAAACTGTGACCTACCCGAGGACACTGCAGTGACATAGCCAGGATTTGAATCCCAGTTTTGTTTCTAAACTGATAGGCCACACTGCCTCTAATAACCTGAAAGACAAGTTTCTAAAAGACAGTTCTTTCAAACATATGGACTTTGCAGCAACTTGGATGAATGTAGCCTATAGCACTCAGCAATCGATCACAGAAACAAAGAACTGAGTCCCGAAGGTTCTCACTCATAAGCGGACCCTGAACATTGGCTGTCATACTGTAAGAAAGAGATTGGCCGTAGTGGGATACTGCCGGGGTTGGGGTGGGAGGGCACATAACTTCAATAAAGGTGGCTGATCTCAAAACAGGCAAAGCTGGAACCAAAAGGAGGCCGAAACTGTACCTGTACGATGTCCACCCACTCCTGAATGGTATCCCACATCTTTAAAATAAAAGTGAAATATATATATATTTAAAAGACAGTCCTGTAAGTTGAGGAACGTGGGACCCGGACTGTGTTCTTTCTGCAGCCTGAGGCCCATCCTGCCCACCTTTACAGATCAGCCTTCCCTTGCAGGCCGGTGAGACTCACATGGCATCCGTTTATACAAACCAGGTTTGTAAATGTTCTCCATCAAACCAGACTTCCTAGAACTGAGTCTAAACAATGTTCCCAGGAGTGTCTGAAGTCCTGTCTTTTTTTTTCCTGTCTGAACTGGCCTTTACCACTTTGATCCTAAAATTCAGGAACCGTTTTATTTCATCTTTGTGAACAATAATTCAGTGGGTCTCTAATCTTGCTTTCCACATGAAGTCCAGGCTGAAATGAAAGAAGGAATGAAAATTGGTCTACTGAAAAGTCCAGCTTCTTGGTAGATGAGAGCACAAAAGCACTAACTTCTGCTTTTGTTTGGTGTCGTTTAGAGGCTAAGGGTGCATTCTTCCAGCAAACCACTCCTGAACATCTGTTATACACAGTGATCATTTATTTAAATTTCAAAATTATTTTAATTTTAATTTTTTTTTTAGAGATAAGGTCTTGCTCTGTCACCCAGGCTGGAGTGCAGGGACACGATCATAGCTTATTGCAGCCTCCATCTCCTGGACTCAAGAGATTCTCCTGCCTCAGCCTCCCAAGTAGCTGGGACTCTGCACACCGCCACACTTGGCCAATTTGTGTGTTTTTGGTAGAGATGAGGTCTCATTAAGTTGCCCAGGATGGTCTCAAATTCCCGGACTCAAGTAATCCTCCTGCCTCGACCTCCCAAAGTGCTGGACAGGGATTCTGGATGTGAGCTACCGTGCCCGGCCCACCTTGAGACCTCAAAAATTCACACACATAATCTGGACCTCAGTTTCTTAGAGGGAGACAGCCTTCTATGCAAATGTGCATCGTTTTGTGTTGCCTTGATACTGGAAGCATATCCATGCACAGTGAGGGTGGACGAGCAATACCAGGAAGCACTTGGAGTCGTGACTTCCACCCAGTGAGGCTTGTTTGTTCCTGTAACGTGGCATCGTAAGTGGTTCTCCCCTTTCAGCCACGAAGCCGGTGACCTCTTGTAAAGCCACACAACCTCATCGCGGAGGTGAAGGCCTGCCTTAGGTTGCCTGGGATGGGAACCTGAGACAGAGACTAGGTGCTCATGCTTTCTCGAGGGATGCTCCCAGGAGGAGCTTGGACAGAGGGGGAAGCAGACTGGGGTAGCAAGTCAAGCAAGAGTGGGATCCAGACATAGTCGAGGCATGGCCAGGTCCTTATGTCGGGCCTCTGGGCATCAGCTCAACAGAACCGCCGTTACTCAAGGCCGGAGGACTTTCATTCTCCAGCATCAGTGGTCTACTGACCGCCGAGGGCCTCTCTGGAGGAGGAGGCAGTGGTAAACCTATGGAAGCACCAGCACTCGCAGAAGCTCCGGGGAGAAGAGACCCGCCTGGCAAAGGGGGCCTGGGACGAGCTTCGTGGCACCTGCTTCAACACCTGTGAAACAAAGAGGGCATGCAGAACAGCCTGGACGGGTTTGCTGTTGCAAGGGCTTCCCAAACCAGCAACTTTGAAGAGAGCACACGGAAGGAAATGAATTCTCCCCAGGTTTCATCATTGCACAGATTTGATGATTGTCAAATGCAGAAAAAGGTGACTAGAGCCGTAGAAACATTGCTGATGAATACTTTACCATCAAGGCCCAAACTTTGCAGTGTCAGAGAGCTTGACAGATCTCTCTGTAGTTCACGTAAAAGCATAGTAATACAGAAGTAGTCACTCACGTGCATCAGCCTGAGACTGGCAGAGTGCAGGGTGTCTAAACAGCAGCAAAAATAACTGATAAAAGGTAAGAGTCTGGCCCAGGGTAGGAAATTCTCACAACCTCACTCAGCTAAGACCCCCCTCCCTCATTAACGACGGAGCTTCTGGCATTAAAAAGTACCCTGCTTGGCCCTTCTGAGCATTAACAAAACACAGCTGCTGCTTCATTTTCATCTTTCAAATCTTACACAAAATTCTTTTGTGGACCACACTAGCCCGTAGCTGTGCAGAAGGGGATTCTGGTGATCCTAGTTCCAGGTGAGCCAAGCCGACACAATACAAATCCAACATAGTCCACTCACTGGCAACTTGGGGCCTATCTTTATAATTCTTTTAACCATCCCTTCCAAATAAAGGAAACGTAAAAATTGTGCTTCCATCTAAAATAATGGAAGTGTCCCTTGTAAAACTGAAAATGCACTGTCTTCCTAAAAGACAGTACAGTCCCTTGACCCAACTTTGTATGATTCTTCTTATTCTAGCTGCGTCTCATTCCCCATCTGGTAGCCTGTAACTTAACCACTGAGGTAGAGGGCTCACTGCTAACGTATCTTACACTAGGTGGTAGGGGGACAGCAAAGGGGAAGAGACAGGCATGGCTCATGTACTCACAACCACTTACGGTAAAGTAAGAAAGAACTGCTCATCATGATTTGGGGCCTCCTCTCTGCAGATCCACATGGTCAGAGTGAGTATTTAACATGACCTTTTCCGCTCCCCGCTCCCTCTGCCCTCTGGCTTTTTGCCTGTCCAGGTGGCTCAGATCTTCACTCTTAAAGCTCGAGAGCACTGGCATCTTGCCTGTATCGGGTCTTATTGGTTTTCCATTGGCTTCACTCACAGAGCATGGGAGTGCTGACACATTCTAGGGACTTCCTGCATCCAGACATACACTTTTCTCATTCTTCTTGTGTAACAACCACCCGGTTTTTCCTTGACAACCAGGGCTCACCAGTGCCATTGAGCACGGTGATCCCTTTCTTTGCTCATTCACTGAATCAGGAGCCCAAAGGAGCCAGGTGGTGGTCTCCACTTACAGCTTAATGAAGCCGTTGGTGTGTCTCCTGGTGGAAGCATTCCTCCCAACATGGGGATTTTGAGAGGAAAAACTACCATTTCCACCCTTGACGTTCTGGTTCATAAACCCTGGCTGTGGGCTGACAGCACTCTATATTAATCACTGATTTAGAGCACACACCACATCCTGGGGTCAGCACCCTAGGCTCACTCAGCTGGTCCTGAAATGGAGACTTCAAAAGCCATTCCAACAACTTGTCAGGTCTGCTGTCTTAAGCCACTTCCCTGGCTACTTTGGGCTTCTCATTCCAGTAAATGAACAAAGAAGAGGGTTACTGTGAATGTTGGGGTTGGTTAGCCCTGATTGTCAAGAAAAAAACTAGGTTATTATTATGCAAGAAGAGTAAGGAAAGTATATGTCTGGATGCAAGAAGTCCCTAGATTGTGTCAGCACTCCCATGCTCTGTGATTAAAGCCAATGGAGGCTGGGCACGGTAGCTCAATCCTGTAATCCCAGCACTTTGGGAGACCAAGGTGAGGGGATCGCCTGATTCCACAGGTTCGAGAACAGTCTGGGCAAGTTGGCAAGACCTCATCTCTACAATAAATCAAAAAATTAGCCGGGCATCATAACATGCACCTGTAATTCCAGCTACTTGGAAGACTGAGGTGGAAGGATTGCCTGAGCCCAGCGGTCAACGCTGGGGTGGCCGTGAGCATGCCACTGCACTCCAGCCTGGGTGATGGAGTGAGACTCCAACTCAAAAAAAAAAAAAGCCAATGGAAAACTAAAAAGACCCAAAACAGGCAAGACGCCAGTGCCTCCAAGTTTTCAGAATGAAGGTCTGAGCCACCTGGACGGGCAACCAGAGGGCAGAGAGAGCAGGGAACGAAAAAGTTCATGAAAAATACTCCTTGTGACCATGTGGTCCTGCAGGAAGGACTAAAATAATGATGAGTATTACTTTCTTACCTTACCATAAGTGGAAACATGGCAAGTCCAGTGGACTCGAAGAACGTGACGCCATGTCTATGCTTCATTTGCTGTCTAAGAATTCCTTAGAAGCAGTGCCAAGGGACACCATCATGGCAGGCAAGGCATCCAGAAAGCCCGTCGATGTTAGGTGGCAAAAGAATTAAGGGCATCAAAGAGTAGGAAAGACACATTCACAGGGGAGCACTGCCCTTTTGGTGACTGACACAGTGCTGTGTGATCGGCTCACTACCAGCGTCTGCGGACATTCCTGGGAATGGTGCCGTGTCAGTGTCGATCTCGACTCATGGTGGGCGTGACATTCAGCAGTGCAGCAGCTATGGCCAGATGGGCTTTCATGAGGAGTAACCTACGTTGCTAAGCCATGTAGTGGCGGAGGACAGATTAACTGGTGTCCACAGGCTGCATCGTCAAGCTCCTTAAGACACAGATATCTTCACACTCAGTGCCCATCCTTGGGAGGGTCTATGCACCTACACTTTCTCCAGAGTTCTCAGTCACCCGGTTTTCTTTTTCTTTTCTTTTTTTTTTTGAGTTGGAGTCTCACTCTGTCGCCCAGGCTGGAGTGCAGTGGCACACACATGGTCACCGCAGCCTCAACCTGCTGGGCTCAGGCAATCCTTCCGCCTCAGCCTTCTAAGTTGCTGGAACTGCAGGTGTGTGCTACCACGACCGGCTACTTTTTAAATTTATTATAGAGACGAGGTCTCGCCGAGTTGTCCAGGCAATCCTCTTGTCTCCATCTCCCAAAATGCTGGGATTACAGGCGTGAGCCACCGTACCCACTTCAGTCACCAGTTTTCTAATCACGTTCCTTCCAAGTCCTTTCCCATCTAGCTGACCATGAGCCCCTGCCCAGGAATCCATGCAGAGCCTTACTGTGGCCATCTCTCCTTCCAGGAAAAATGAACAGCCAGCTTGAGGGTCCGTCTGAAACCCTGCTCAAAGTTCTGTTCACTGGAAGGGCTTTTCTTCACCCTGATCTTCAGGGCCTCTCTAGATTGGAAAGCAGCTTTGCTAGAGCTTTTAGTAGGAGCTGATTAAATAGTGTATTGGAGGCTGTTGTTTCTGCGTCTGCTGCAGGAGCCTGAAGGCCGCAGAAAAGGCAGTTGAGAAGGAAAGATGGGAGTCAGGAGGTGCAGGGGAAATCAGAACCCGAGGGGAAGAATTGGAGCCCATTGGGATTATCTGGATGCCCCAGCGAGTCAGTCTCTCCCCTCCTCCAAGCCAAAAGTTGACTAGGAGCTGGCAAAGTGTGGGCACACTGGCCCCCACAACTGCAGACCAGCAGTTGAGTCGCAGGTAGTCCGAGCTTGCAGTGGCACCTGGTGCTTTGCACAGACCCCCCGAGCACAGAGAACATGGCTGCTGCTTCTCCCCTGCCTTCAGATTCTCACGCAGTTTGTCTCTTGTAGGGAGCACTAACCCGGCGCTGGGAAAGGAAGGGTCTCTTCAGCTCAGCGAAGTCGACTCAACATAAACCCACTGCCCGTTGATGAACTCTGCTGAGTTCTGTTCTGGGTAGGGATGAGGGGGCTAAGACAGGCCCTGGACTCTGGGGGTAGACAGCTTGGGCTGTGGAAGGTGGAGAGACATTGAAAAATGGGCTCGATAAGCAGAAAAGCAGTGCCGCCTTGCTGTGGCCGTTCCCAGGGCGAGCTCTGAAGGTGCTTCACATCTATGCTGTATTTTGCTTCCCATGTAAAGTTTTATTCATGGGAATAAACATTCACTCTGCATTGCATAATGGGTGTCTGTAACCACTGGGAGGTTGTTGGCTATTTCTGAGAGTTTTCCTTTCCCCCATCTTCTCTTTATAGTTTTCTCTTTCTAATATGCTTTTTTAGAAGCATTTAGAAGAGGCACTAAGCCAGGACCTGGCCACAGGGCCCAGTTGTTGACTTGTCTCTGTGTAGGAGCGTGTAAGCTTTCTTAGGGAAATCACACTGACTCTTGCACTAAGTAGTTTTATGGCTTTATTCAATTTGACTCCATATTTCTGTTTTCCTCCTCTCTAAAATGTAGGAATTATCCAGGAGGATCACAAACACGCCTTTCAATCTCAGCATTGTATGAGCTTGTGATTCCTCCTCAGTTAGGAATAGAATTAAATCCAAGAGAGAAGCATCTGCCTTTAACAGGCTTTATCTTATATTTCAGAATGCATTATCAGGCTGACTGCATAGAGTCTCAGGTATCTGTAACAGTGGACAAATTGTTCCTCTTTCTAGATTTTCACAGAACTGAGAGTGGAATAGATGACTTTATAATGTGTATAATTATGATTGCATTATTTAATTACTCTTGTCTGGTGAAGTTCAAAAAGAATGGAACGAAACTCCTCCCCCGGCCCCCACTCCACACACATGAGCACATGTGGTAAAGCTTCAAGCTGACCCACGCAATATCTGCAGACTGTGGCTTAATTGTTTTCCTCCAAGCATTGTAAAATGGGATTAATTCAAAGAAAATTAAACTAATGATTTAATCAATGTAATTGCTTGGACAGTAATGAAACATAATTACTATAAAAATAAATGGAGCAGAGGATTAAAGCCATGAAAGAAATGTATGACATAATTTGTCATTTTATTTTTAAGCTCTTTAAAAAATAAGTATGCATTAGGCCAGTTTGTTATCATGACAGTCTGGGTAAAAATATACTGTTACAGTGACAATTTAATTTGTAGCTGAATTTCATAGATTCTAGATATTTTCAAAGTAGCAAACATCCTGAGTTAAAAATTTACCAAAATATGTTCATTTAGGAATTTAAATATTTCACTGGTAATTGACAGTAATCTGTGGGAAAAATAAATCTGCTCTTGTAACTTTAATACGGACTAATGTAACACATTTTTAAAGAATTTGCCTTTATGACAATGTATCTGAAATTTCTACTTACCTGGCACAAACTTTACCTATCTTTCATCAGGACTGCTATTTGACTTCTTTTTGGCAATAATTTTCTTGGAGGAATAGAGTTCATCAAATAGGCCCTTCAAATCCAAGGGCTGTTTTGTTTCAAATGTTGGGAGGTGACAGTGCATGAGGGCAGATCCCCAAAATGGAATTTATTTATTTAAAAATTGTGTATTTATTCTCACATGTGTAAGCTTGAGTCACCATCAAAGTACTCTCCGTTTGATGCAGCACACCTATCGAGACACTTTTTCTTCTGCCCAAAACAGTTTTTTCTTCTTCTTTTTTTCCTTTTATTTTTAATTGAGACATAGTAATTGTACATATTTATGGGATTCAGAATGATATTATAATATATGCAGGCCATGTGTAATGACCAAATGAAGATAATTGGCATATCCATCATCTCAAATATTTATCGTTTCTTCATGTTGTGAACATTCAACGAACGTTCAAAATTCTGCCTCCTGGCTTTTTCAAAATACGCACTCCATTTCTGCTAGCCATATTCACTCTCCAGTGCTACAGGCCATTAGAACTTAAGCCTCCCGGTGAGCTGCGACTTTGTATCCGTGAACCAACCTCTTCTGGCTTCTTCCCTCGGTTCTCTCTTTATCAGTCTCTGATATCTACCAATCTGCTTTCTGCGTCTTTTTGGACAATATTTTAGAGCTGTGGGGTACACGTGAGGATCTGCTGTATCAGTAGGCCGCGCTCGGGGGAAGTTCGGGTCTCCAGCTGACCCTGTCTCCCCTGGGTCGTGGACCACGCACCTGTGGTATGGCCACACGCCCTCCCCGCTTCCCTCACGGCTCAAAACGGTTCTTGAGCTCATCCGTTTCGATGCCTTTCAGCGCTTCCGCCGTCTTTTCGTTTCACCTCCTCCGCATCAGCCACGCCTTTCCCTTTCAGCGCGTTCTTCCCCAGGGAAACAAGTCGCCAGAGGCGAGATCGGGTGAGTCGCGAGGGTGGGGCCCGGTTCGTGCCGTCTGGGTCCGGTGGGTGCCTGGCGACGTCAGGTCCCGAAGCTGCGCGAACCGTGAAAGGAAACCCACACGGCCCGCGCGGAACCGGTGTTGACCTGCGTCGCATCAACCCTTCTCTTTCAGGAAACATGTTCGTGGTGAGCCTGGCCGTGGCGGACCTGGTGGCGGCCGTCTACCCGTTCCCGCTGGTGCTGACGTCGATATTCAGCAACGGCTGGAGCCTGGGGCACCTGCACTGCCAGGCCAGCGCCTTCCTCATGGGCCTGAGCGTCGTCGGCTCCATCTTCAGCATCACCGGGATCGCCGTGAACCGCTACTGCCACGTCTGCCACAGCCTCAGGTACGACCGGCTGTGCAGCGGCAGGAACTCCGCGTGCTGCGTGCTGCTCATCTGGGCGCTGACCCTCGCGGCCATCGTGCCCAACCTGCGCGCCGGGACCCTGCGGTACGACCCCCGCGTCTACTCCTGCACGTTCGCGCAGTCGGTCAGCTCGGCCTACACCGCAGCCGTGGTGGCCTTTCACTTCCTCGTTCCCATGGGCATCGTCGCCTTCTGCTACCTGAGAATATGGGTCCTGGTCCTTCAGGCCAGGCGGAGGGTGAAACCCGACGACAAGCCCAGACTGACGCCGCAGGACTTCCGGAATTTCGTCACCATGTTTGTGGTTTTCGTGCTCTTTGCCATTTGCTGGGCCCCCCTGAACGTCATTGGCCTGGCTGTGGCCTTGGGCCCCGTTGGCACGGCGCCCCGGATCCCCGAGTGGCTGTTTGTGGCGAGTTACTACATGGCATACTTCAACAGCTGCCTCAATGCCGTCGTATACGGGCTGCTGAACCAGAACTTCAGGAACGAGTATAGGAGGATTCTAGTCTCCCTGTGCACAGCTAAGATTTTCTCTGTGGACAGCTCTAACGACGCAGCAGGCAGGATTAAATGCAAGCCATCTCCACTGATGGCCGACGATAATCTAATAAAGGTGGACTCCGTCTGAGAAACCAAAGCATTGCTGGAAAAATAGACACACTGCTCACGCTCACTCCTTTTCGTGTTTGCTTTCCTGTTGACAAACATCTAGAAAGGCAGAGTGGGTGAGGAAACGTCAGGCTCCTTCTTGGTTGCCTCTGTAGTTTCTGACTAATGTGCGATCAGCTTCCTGAGCCAGACTCTAATTCTACTAATAAAGAGAAATACAGAATGTCTCGAGAGTTATATGTTAACTGAAGAATATGATTCGGGGACAGGAGGCTGCAGTAAAACACTGAATGCCTTCAAGTGGAGAAAGATTGTGCAGGCTTTTATTGTAAATGAGAGCTGCAAGAGGGATAATGATGATGCCCTCAACTTTCTGAAGATTTTTAGTAGGAAAATAAATACAGTTATTTTATTTATAGATGAGTGCATGGAGCAAAATTTATTTACAAATGAGTAAGTGGAATAAAAAAGGAAAGTAGGATGAGTCGTTTTCATTACAGAGAGAAAGGCTGAAAATAAATGAATACGTGACTCAACAACAAAAGCAACCACAGCCACCACCACAAACTTTTCAGTCTGCAGTGTTAGCATGGGGTCATCCCAGTCATAATCACAAATGCTTGCCCGCTCTATCACAAGCTGTACTTTCAACCATACAAAGAACTAATTATATTACAGTGGTCTTACTTAGATGTCAGTTATCGCAGTACTTTAAAATAATAGCTATGGATAACATTTTATTTGACTTTATTAGAATTTGCCTTATTATTTTTGAGTCACTGGCCAGCTGTTTTGAATGGATCTGTTAATTCATTAAAATGTCTGATGATTTCAGTGAAAAATGAAAAAGGATCAAGTTGCTGTAGACTTTTAGATCTAGGACTGAATGTATTCTAGATGAGAGCTCTAGTTGGGCAAGTAAATCATCTAAACCAGATTGTTTTTACTTTTAAAGATAGCTCAAAACAATATTCTTGAATAATTCATTTCATTATTTGATTTCCCCAATAGTACGAAAAGTCTAGAAGAAGAAAAAAAAAAAAATGCATGACAACACTAAGGTTTCATAAACTTTGACTGGAGCTTTTCCCAAATGGCTGTATAATATCACTGTGATGTTTGGCACATAGAATGTTTTGCTGCAAATTTCAGCCATGTTTCCTTGAATTTTAAAAGTCTGTGGCTCAACTGTCACCTACCTGAAAATGTTGGTGATTTACAACTATATACATTAGGCAAAAGGTTACTTGAATATATTTGCTACTATCTGTATATTTAGAAAATCAGAATTTCTTTGAAAGTTTTGGGATTAATTACTTTAAAGGGCTCCTTTGATGATACTTTTTATCAAGCATATTTGGAAAACTTCAAATAAATTATGGCTGTCATTGTTGTTGGTGGGATATGTGTGTGTGAGTTTTCTCCAAAACTTTACCCAGATAATGTATGTATAGAAGTTCTGGTTCTTATCAAAAGCAAGTTTAAATGGTAGAAAGACTATTTAAGCGAATGGTCCAGATTTCAGATAACTGACTCAACACGAATTAGCCATGTTTAAATGAACTCTTTTTTGAAATTTGTATTACACACTTTCCTTGATACTTGGGATAAATTACTATGTTGTTAAATGTATATAGTATTCCTTTGCTCTTTATAGAGCTTTACTTCTTGGTTATATTTTATTGTGTTACATTTGAGTTGTGCATCAGCAATAATACTGAAAAGAAGCTGTGCCCTTTAAAAACTGCCACACAAGGAGTATCTCACCTGAAAATCAAGTATGTAACTTTAAAATCTTGAAACGATTTTTCACCATCATCAGACTACTAGCTAGGTAAAATATTGTCAATGAAATAGCTACTCATAAAAATCAAAGTAAAAGCCACAAGTTTCCTCTACTGGCATCCCAATATAAAGTCTTGCAATCTTCAAGTTATTCTCTCTGGTATTAATAAGTAGAGTTCTTTGCTTTTTGGTTTTTTTCTCCTGAAAAACTCAGATGTGTGATCACTTGTACCTGATATTTTCAGTGTACAAAATACTTTGTAGTCTGTTTGGAAGAGTAACTCTTTCAAAACCACTACATACTACTTATCAAGTGACTATTACATAGTGCAAACTGGTCCCTGGGCAATAACCCTGAATATGTGCTGCCTTATTCATTCAAGGAAGCAAACTTTTAAAAATGAAATCTACTGAGTTGTGTTAATCAGTTATAAACCCATGTTAAGGAAAACCTCTTTAATATGTCAGAACTATTTATCAATGTAAATAGTTTTTCCAGGCTTCCTTCTGTTTATTGGAGTACTGGTGGTGATGTAGGGGTTAACACATAATAAAGTGATAGCATGATTTTGATTGGCACATTCACAAATGTTATGAATATTTACACTTGTCCATAGCTGAGATTTCACTGCCTATGTCAAAGGTTTTGTGAGGCCAAACACAGCACATATGTTGTAGCAGGGGGAAAATATTCTTTTTCAAATGCGCTCATTGGGATCTGAGGCAAAGTCTGGCCAGGCAAAGTCCATACAAGGCCATTCGATGTGGAAGAAGGGTAAATATCGTGATGTTTTCTAAAATCATGTGCAATTCCTAGCATTTTTGTAATTTGAGTACCTTCACTAACATCCAGTTGGAGTGTACAGACAGAAGAATTTGACCGTTCTAATTTACATAAATCATCTGACTATTGCCACTGGAGGGCTTGCTTCAGTTTATTCTATTGTGGAAAATTTAAATCATGTAGGATTATTTTTTGCCTTTAGTGAATGCAACTTCTAAAACATGTGTTATTGTATTTATTATGCCTGTTGAAATAAATTAGTTTGGGTCATATCACCTACACTGTATTAGATAGGATTCGTAGTCATGTAAAATAGGGTTATCATTTGTTTAAAATTAAAGAGTTAATAGGTACTATAGATTGGGGGAAGGAATAATTTCAGTTTGCTCCATTGTATGTTTCATTACCAAATATGTGTGTGTGTACAAGGGGGGACCCCAAAAGCCTGGAATTATCTTTTGGAGGGCAGGCCCCTTATAATACAGACTTCCCCCACTAGGTAAGTGTTCTAGGAACTCGTTGGCATCAGTGTACCAGCTAGTGTTGTTATGAGAGGCTGCATTTGGTTTCGGTGAATTTTTTTGTGTGGCAAACAGTTGACTGGTTTTTCCACCATGACAACGCACCTGCCCACACTACACTGAGTGCTTAGCAGCTTTTGACCAAAAACGGTATGATCCCCATGCCCCACCCTCCCTATTCACCCAGTCTCACCCCAAATGACTTTTTTTTTTTTGTTTCCCTGGATGAAAAAAGGCCTCAAAGGGAAACATTTTGCTGATGTGGAAGAGGTGAAAAGAAAATGGCAGAAGCACTAAAAGGCATCAAAATTGAGTTCAAAAACCATTTTAAGCAGTGGCAAATAGTCTTGATGGGTGTATTGCATCAAATGGAGAGTATTTTGAAGGTGACCGTAAACATGTAAGAATAAATATAACATTTTTAATAAACAAATTCCAGTTTTTTGGAGTCCCTCCTCATATGTATAAATCATTTACATGCATAAACTCGACATATTTCTCTGACAAGGTAACAGAACTGTTTTTAAATATTCTGGGAGGTTATTTGACAGGATAATCAGTCTTTGATATTAAATCTATAATTGCTTAGTGATTAAGCACATTCAACCTGAATGTTAGGTAATGCATAATAATTTTGACTATTTTTGGACTGCCTCTGATACATCACCAAATATTTCACCGTGAATAGGCACACACATTTGGAATATAAAAGACACTTTTAAGCCAGTTTAAATGACTAAGTTATTCTTGGGAATTGCTTGAGCATAATTTTCTTTAAGCAGTTTTTTCTCTTTAAACCCTAATTTTCAAAATTTCTTGTTCCACCCCCTCACTTTTATCTACTTTTATGCTTGAAAATAAAGCATTTCCATTTAAAAACATATTGTGTACAGTACAAAAAGTCCTTAATTCACTGCAGTGGAAGCACCCACTTTGCTATACTGATTACAGGTTTTTGGAAATCTATGACTGTGTGTTGGCAAAAATTTAGAGAATCAGGGAAAATGATTTTAGTTGTGTTTGGTGTTAATATTGCTGATAAGTGAGTACTTATTTTACCAAAGGTCTTTTAAAGGAACAAAAATGGATTTGAACTAAATTTGTAAAATACAGGAAAGGCCAAAAAGGAGAGAGATTTCACCAAAGTCTTAATATACATAGTATAAGAATAACAAGCATGGTAAACCATTTAATAGCACGCTGAACGAGTGCCAAGAAAGTGCCCTCGCAATGACATTGTTTCGAGAGTTGTGATGGAAGGTCTTGTGCTGCCCAGTTCCTGAATGCTGGGACATGCCCTGACTGGGGTCACCTCAGACTTGTCTACCACTAGAAGAATGGAGTTGAGTGTGCAGTCACCTGTATTAAAGTGGTAAAGGAAAACTTAAATTGATGGAACCACAGTCATAAAGGAATATATTGAGTTAGTGATTCTAGAATCATGAGCCTTAATCATATGCTATTGTATCTTCTCTGGGACAGAAACATTTTAAATTTATGGAAACAGCTATTTAGGAATATTTTCACTGTTACAGAGTTTAACACACAGAGCTTATGTACAGTTGTGCATGTGTGTGAACCGGCATATTGTGTCTTTCAACCAGTTGTTTGCTTTCTGTTTCATTTTAGATGCTGGTGATTGTAGGGAATATGAATAGCTTTTATACTTTGAAGAGTAAAAAGACTTTTTAGATGCCATGCTGTGTTGCTAGTGGTGTGGAAGGAATGCTGTGTTCCTAGGAAACAGCACCTTTATTATGAGGACATTTCTGTGTTCTGATTTCAGGAGATCTGTGTTGGGCACACCCATTTTCAATCCAATTGACTGCCATTGCTTCTGGAATGGAACACTGGTCCTGTTTTTCTTGTGGCACTCTGGTGCTGTAACTTCTGATGAACTGTTGCAGTGTGTGATGCAAGCATATCTTGTTTATGAATGAGAATTAAAGAAAATTGTTTGGAATTTTTCAAAATGAATGGCACCTTCTATTTCTATTGTGATGTCCAACAACTCTATGAACGCTTGAGTTTTGGTCAAAGGAACTCAATATGGTTATTCACAGAACACTATCCTGATAAATATGAAGGGGACCCCAAAAAACTTGGAGTCACCTTTTTGGAGGGTGGGCCCCTTCTTGTGCAGGTTTCCCCTGGCAGGTCAGGGTTCCAGGAACCTACTGGCATCAGTGTACCCGCTCACACTGTTGTGAGAGACTGCGTTCGGCTTCAGTGAATTTTTTCTTGTGATAAACAGGTGACTCATTCTTCCACCATGACAGCACACCTGCCTGCACTGCACTGAGTGTTCAGCAGTTTTTGACTACCAACTGCATGACCCCCACTCCCCACCCTCCCTATTCACCCAATCTCGCTCTGAGCAACCTCGTTTTGTTTCCTCGGATGAAACATCCTCAAAGAGAAATGTTTTGCTTATGTGGAAGAGGTAAAACCAACAACAACAACAACAAAAACAGAAGCACTAAAAGCTATCAAAATTGTTGAATTCAGTCTACACACACATGCTCATCACTACCCAGGTTCAAAATTGCAAAGATGTGGAGTCAACTTAAATGCCCATCAACCAATCAGTGGATAATGAAAATGTTCTATATATACACCATGGAATACCATACAGCCATAAAAAGAATGAAATTATGTCCTTTGCAGCAATCTTCCTAAGTAACCGAAGCCGAAAAACAAACACTGCATATTCTCACTCAATATGGGAACTAAACAGTCACAAGAATGGAAATAATAGACACTGGGGACATCCATGAGGGGCAAGGGGGGCTAGGGTTCAGAAACGACCTATGGAGCACAGTGTTCACTATCAAGGGGATGAGTCACCTGAGACGCAATCCCCGCTGCAACACGATATGTCCATGTAACAAATAGGCATGTGTACCCCCTGAATCTTCAAAATATGTATATATTTATACATATATGTTTTAAAACGTTTGAGCAGTGTGGAAAAAGCTTCTCAATAGGTATATTGCATCAAATGGAGAGGACTTCAAAGGTGATTGAAGTTTAAACATTTGAGAATAAATACGCATTTTTTTAATAAATAAATTCCTGGG
>CAUYQG010261921.1:0-24011 GCA_963574415.1 Tarsius wallacei
ACAGATAGAGAAGGCTTGCATATCACCTAATCTTCAAAAAGTGAGACCTTTAAAAATCAACCTCATCTCTACAATAAATCAAAAAAATTAGCCAGGTGTGGTAGCGCGCGCCTGTAATTCCGGCTACTCGGAAGGCTGAGGCGGAAGGATCGCCGGAGCCCAGCAGGTCGAGGCTGCGGTGGCCGAGAGCGGCCACTGCACTCCAGTCTGGGTGACAGAGTGAGACTCCAACGCAAAAGAAAAAAAAAAAAAAAAAAAATTAGTGTAACAAATTGGCTTGTGATTTGTTGAGCTCTTTAAAGTCCCCAAGCATGTTTATTTTATATTCATGCTATGTTTTGTTGTTTTATTTGTATCAAGCCAATTATAATAATTATTCAGGAAAGTGCAATGTCTAATGTCAATATTGTTAGAACCTCACTCCCAAAGTTTCTAATACAATTCATGCTTCTTCTTTTGTCTCAAGTTTTAGATAGGCTAAATTGTCATAGGTAAAAATATAGGCTTAGTGGAGGAGGTTAAATTGGAGGCAATCAGATGACCATTTATTTCGAAGTCACATATGCCCCATTAACAATCTATAAAATTTTTGTATTAGGGTAGCAGCCAAATCATCAGTCCTGGTCACCATATGTAAGGTTATTCATATAAATGCCAAGTTGTAGAACAAATAAGTTTACCTAAAACAGCTGTGTTTAGCAGGAATATTATTTTTCTAGCCTAAAAACGTTAACTTAAAAAGTAGCAAATTGTACATAAAATTTAATTGAACATTCATGCATTTTTTTTTTTTTTACTGGTTCTCTTTAGATTTACCTTTTTTTTCTTTTAAATAATACAGGCTCTATTCACCCCAGAGATGAAAAGTAGTCTATAGGAAAAGCCAGTACAAAAACCAGAATAGCATCTCTAGAAAGGGACTAAGAATGATTATGTTGCATGTCAATACAAATTCCAATAAAGATTTAAAGGTGGTTAGACCTTGCTAAGAAGTAGGGGTAAAGGTCTGCAATTTTTTTTTTTCACCTTGTACACGGTGGGGCCCTGTTTCTATCTCTCTCCTTTTACCTGAACTTGACTCTTTGGCTACAGGGAAGACACCTGGTGAAATGCATGCATCCCTCGCCTGGTTGGATTCAGAAACAAGAAGAGAAACTTCTTGATCTCTCTACCCTATTTTACAGCATTATTTCACTTTCAGACTCACAAAATGTCAGTCATTAGCCTATCTTCCACATGGGCTGTGCCTGCACAGGACTCTGCCTATTTCTGCATGAGAAATACTGAGGAGGAAAGGATGGTTGCTGGATTTCGGACAACCTGGTTACAGGAACCAGTGACCTTCAAGGATGTGGCTGTGGAGTTCACCCAGGAAGAGTGGATAATGCTGAACTCTGATCAGAGAAGTCTGTATAGAGATGTGATGTTGGAAAACTATAGAAATCTCAGATCAGTGGAATATCAACTATGCAAGCTTACTGTGATCTCCCCATTGGATCAAGAGGAGATAAGAATTAGGAGAAAGAGAATTTCCCAAGACATCTGTCCAGACCAGGAAATTCAACTTAAAACCAAAGAATCAACTCCTGAGCAGAACATTTTTCGGAAGAAACCATTCAGTGGAGTGAAAATGGTAAGATTCACAATGGATAATTGGTCCTCCACATTAAGAGAAAACTGGGAATGCCATAAGATTAGAAAACAGCACCAGATTCCAGAAAGACATTTAAGGCAAGTGACATGTACCCAAAAGAAAACAGTTCCTCAAGAGAGAGTCTATGACCATTACGTATTAGAAGACAATTTTAAACTTAAATCAAAACTTATTTTTTCACAGAGAGTTTCCACCAGTAAACGTAGCCAGAAATGTTACTCAGGCACTGAATGCTTAAAACATAATTCAATTTTAAGCAATTATGAGAAAAACTCTATAAGTGAGAAGTTCTATGAAAGTCATGGATATGACAGAAGTCTGTGCTATCTGCAGAGAAAGCAAACAGTACGAAAAGAGTACACATACTCTGAACATGTTATGCACTTCAAACATAATATATTTCCTCTACATAACAATTTTCATATGGCAGAGAATTCCTATAGTTGTAATAAAAACAACAAAACCTTTTGTCAACAATCATCCCTTAAGCAACAAGGGCAAACTCATACTGGAAAGAAACATTATGAATGTAATCAGTGTGGAAAAGCCTTCAAAAGGATTTCTAATCTTATTTTACACAAGAAAAGTCACATGGGTGAGAAACAGTACGAATGTAAAGAATGTGGGAAAGTGTTCAATGATTCCTCAACCTTAAGGAGACATGTAAGAACGCACACTGGAGAAAAACCCTATGATTGTAATCAGTGTGGAAAAGCTTTCAGTCAAAAAACATCTCTTAAGGCTCATGTGAGAATTCACACTGGAGAGAAACCTTATGAATGTAATCTGTGTGGAAAGTCCTTTGGCACAAGCTCTTACCTGATAGTGCATAAGAGGATACATACTGGAGAGAAACTCTATGAGTGCAGCGACTGTGGAAAAGCCTTCAACACAAGCTCTCACCTTAAGGTTCACAAGAAAATACACACTGGAGAGAATCTTTATGAATGCCATGACTGTAGAAAAGTTTTCAGTGGTCTCTCATCCCTTAGAATGCATGTAAGAACTCACACTGGAGAGAAACCCTATGAATGTAAGGAGTGTAGGAAAGCCTTCAGTGTTTCCTCTTCCCTTAGGAGACATGTGAGAATTCACACTGGAGAGAAACCCTATGAATGTATTCAATGTGGAAAAACCTTCAGCCAGAGCTCTTCACTTACTATACACAAGAAAATTCATATTGGGAGAGAAACTCTGTAAGTGTTATGAATGTGAAATTGCCTTTTCTCATTGTCTTAAGACTCCATGGTAATTATCTCAATCTTTGTCCTCTAAAGTAAGAATTTAAGCCGGGCTTGGTGGCTCAGCCTGTAATCCTGCACCTTGGGAGGCTGAAGTGAGTGGATTGCCTGAGCCCGCAGGTTCAAAACCCGCCTGGGCAACTTGGTGAGACCTCATCTCTACAATAAATGAAAAAATTAGCCGGGTGTGGTAGCGCACGCCTGTAGTTCCAGCTACTTGGAAGGCTGAGGCAGAAGGATCACTGGAGCCCAGCAGGTCGAGGCTGCGGTGGCCAGGAGTGGCCACTGCACTCCAGTCTGGGCGACAGAGTGAGACTCCAACTCAAAAAAATAGAAAATAAAATAAATAAATAAATAAAAATAAAGTAAGCATTTAAACCCGTAAATGGCCCTCAAAACAGCTCTCTAGTAATATACCATACTTTATTTTGTTTTTTTAAGTTCTAAATATGACTTTTTTAAAACATTTTACAGTGGTAATGTTGCAGGACTTTTTAACTCCAGTGGACTTTTTTTTTATCCATTTAGAATCAGGTGTATTTTTAATACGTGAGATAGAAAGATTCCCATTACCTTTTTACTATTGCTTGCTAAGTTAGTTTGCATTGTATTCAGATCATCTGAACTATTTGTTACTACTTTATTGGTATTTTTCTTGAGAGTTTCTTTCTGGCCCAGTGAGGCAGATATTGCTAGTAGCCAAACATTGAACTCATCTTTCCTTACCAATGAACCCTATTTTAGTTCAGAATACTAATGTCTCTAGTTACCAGAATTTTTCTCAAACTCCTTGTAGCCAAGGGGTAGCCATGTTCTCATTCCTGACCAATCAAAAATAGACTAGTATCACTGAAAACAGAACTGTTTTGTTCATTTTACCTTTTGTACTTTATGTTTCTGCCTTCTTCATTATTGTTCCTGTGAATTTACCATTTCTGGAGCTGAAGAAACTATCTTATGACCACAAAAATGACAGCTGTGGCCTAAAGAGGTGTAGAAGAGATCCTGTTTCCAAAAAAAACCCCAGTTTTAAATAGCTGTGCCATCCCCGCACTCTTTGTATCTGGACATTTTTCTATGTGAGAAAATATGCCTATTGATTTTTTTTTATAAAGGCAGTACATGGCCAGGTGTGGTAGCTCATGCCTATAATCCTAGCACTTCTGGAAGCCAAGACAGGAGAATCACATGAGCCTAGGGTTTTGAGACCAGCCTGGGCAAGATAGTGAGACTTTGTTTCTGCAAAAAAATACAAAAAATTAGCTGGGCATGGTAGCACACGCCTGTAGACCCAGCTACTCAGGAGGCTGAGAAGGAAGGAACACTTGAGCTCAGGAGGTCAAGGCTACAGTAAGTCAGGATTACACAATGCAGTCCAGCCTGGGTGACAGAGTGAGACCCTGCCTCAAACAAACAAAGTATGTGAATACAGTCAATATGGTCATCTTTTCCACAAAAAAAATCACAGAGGCATATGGAGCTAAATGTTTTATGTTGGATGTACACATTTGAAAAAATATATAGAAAAGAGGGCAGAAGAAGACTGTTGACAGAGCTTTTGTGCTTAGGCAAGAGGTGAAAATAGAGCCAAAGTCACTGAAAGCAAGTCATCAGAGAACCAGAAGAAAGGAATTCTTAAGTTTCAGTATAGGAACTTCAGAAAGTTTTCAGAAAGGGAGCTACCCATTTTAAATGCTGAGTAAAGCTTGAGTTTTTACTGCTTGGTCTTGCAGTCACTGACCAGATGAGGTTTAATTTGTTAAGAAACAAAATATGGAAGGAGGGGCATATGGTGACAGAAAGAAAACAACAGTTTCTGTTTAAGTCATTTTAACTTTATGGGATCGTGAGACATCCAAATGAACATATTGATAGGCAGTTCTGGACCTGAGGAAATGTTAAATGTAGATTTGTAAATTTTTAATGTAAATTTTAGTAACATAGATAAACTATAACAGGTTTTATGAAGGTGACCAAGATTGCATAGGAGAAATGGAGTGAAAAGAGAATGTTTACTATTGACCATGAAGACCTATATTTAAAGGTAGTATAAAATGAGGAATCATCATAGAGAAAAAGAAGAAGAGTGGAGTTTCACCAGACCTAGACAAACTAGTGATTCAGAAAGGAAGGTGAATTTAGTTGTGTCCATTGTTACAAGGGATCAAATTAGATGAAGTCTAGCCAAGCGTGGTGACTCATACCTGTAATCCTAACACTTTGGGAAACGGAGGCAGAAGGACTGCCTGAGCCCAGGCATTCAAGATGAGCCTGGGCAACATGGCAAGGCCTTGTCTCTACAGTAAATAAATTAGCCAGACATGGTGGCACATACTTCTAGTCCCAGCTACTTAGATGGCTGGGGTGGAAGTATTGCCTAAGCCCAGCAGGCCAAGGCTGTAGCAGCTGTGTTTGTGCCACTGCACTCCTGCCTGGGCAACAGAGTAGAGAAAAAAGAAAAAATTAGATGAAGTCTAAAAATGTGAATATATTTATAGTCATGTGAAGATTATTAGACCCTAGTTGGAAATAATACAATGGAACATTGAAGATGGATACTAGGTTGAGTTGAGTATAGGGATCAAGTCAGGGCAAGAAAGTAAAGACAAAATATAGACAAATTTGAATAGTAGGAAAAAAGGTAGTAGTTGAAGAGAGAATTGGAGTCAAGAGAAAATGTTTTTAAAATATGAGAAACTAGAACATGTTTGAGTCTTAATGTGGTAGATATATGGAGATATTAAATATTTAGGCATAATAAGAGGGATAGTTAATATAAAGTTTCTGAGAACAGGATGGAGGTGTTTAGAGCACAAATAGAAGCATTGGCATTTTCTATGAGGAAAGATATTTCCATCATTCTCCCAAGAGTAAAGGAGAAATGGATGGGTTGCTTTTAATTGCTTGTTTGTTTACCTATATCAAAGTTAATTGAGCTGTGGTCAGAATATATGAACTATATAATGCTATTTAGTATTTCTTAAGAGCTACTTACTGGCCCATTGTGGCAGACACTACTAGTTGCTAACCTAATCTATATTTCCTTTTTCTTCTTTACTAATAGAATCTCAGTTTTGCTTACAGTAGTATTGTATCCAGTTACAAAACTCCTTGTCCCAGCCTCCTTTTAGCCAACAGAGGCCATTTCCCCTGTTCCTGGCCAATAAAATATAGACATATGATTGCCAATTTCATGGTAAGATTATCTTCTAAGAGTAAAGTAGATGAAATACTGACCAGAGATTTTAGTGAAGAAGATCTCTATATATGTGAAAGTCTTCCTAAGTTATCCGTAGGCCTTCAGTGGAAAAGGCAGCAAAGCAAGTAGCAAAGTCTAAGTGAATGAGAAGGAGAGTCCATTTGAATAGAAGCAGCCAGGAAGAGAGGGGGGAAAGTGATACCTAGATGATGTGAGCCTTAAAGGAGTTTTTACAAGGTTGTGATGGTTAGAAACAGTATTAGGGAGCAAGGAGGATATTGATTCTACTTTCCAACCTATAGGTATGTGTAGTATGTGGGAATAAGCCCCTTTTTGGTGTGATTATTGTCAAATAGGTGTTTGTTTGTTTGTTTGTTTTTCTCCCAGGGACAGCCAAGTTCAAGATAATGGAATGTTAAGAGAAGTAGTTGAGTATATTAAAGGAGTTTCTTTCTCACTCAGGAGAATCTCAGAGGGCACCATGGAAACAGTTTCCAAAAAGGTAGAAGTTCAGGGTTTGTGGCTGTGGCATGAGGACTACAAAGATTGTAACAACAGTATTGATAAACAAAATAGATCAGATCTTGGGGCAAGGAGTGAAGAGTAGGCCGGAACTTTGGACCATGAGCAGTGAAAACAAAATTTAGAGGGAGGATAGATTAAATCCTAGCAATCTATAAGACAATGATGGATACTTAGACCTAACACAATTCATAGGTAGCTTGGAAAGGAAAGCCTACAATAATGCTGTAAAACCAAGTATTTCTTTGTTCTTGGGTGTTAGTAGCCCTGATGGATATAACAGCAGTGGTACTTAGTAAGGAATTGTGCTCTGCTTGGCTGGGATTGGAATTTATACACTAATTTGGCACTGTAATCTTGGTTCAGGTCCAACACCCCAAATCTGAAAATCTGAAATTCAAAAGCCTCCAAATCTGAAATGATTTGAGCACTAACACGGTGCTCACAGGAAATGCTCATTGTAGCATTTTGGATTTCAGATGTGGGATGGTCACTTGGTAAGCATAATGAAAATATTCCAAAATCCACAATCTAAAAAGCTTTAGTTCCCAAGCATTTTGTATAAGGGATACTCAACCTGTACACCAGCAGCTAGACTCAAGCATAGTCTCACCTCGCATATCTCACCTGGATTTTATTGCAACAACCTCATAACTGGCTTCCTGACTTGAATCTTACTTGATTCCACAGTATGTTTCCTATACAGCTGCTGTCTGTTATTTTTTTTTTAATCCTTTATTCATGGTGGGGTTTTTTTGTTTTATTTTGTTTGTTTGTTTGATTGTTTTGAGTCAGAGTCTCATTCCGTTGCCCAGGCTGGAGTGCAGTGGCACACTCACAGCCACCCAGCATTGACCTGCTGGGCTCAGGCAATCCTTCTGCCTCAGTCTTCCAAGTAGCCGTAACTACAGGCATGTGGTAACACGCCTGGCTAATTTTTTGATATATTGTAGAGATGAGGTCTCATCAAGTTGCCCAGGCTGGTCTCAAACCCCTGGGCTCAGGCAATCCTCTTGCCTCGGCCTCCCAAAGTGCTGGGGTTACAGGCTTGAGCCACCACACCCGGCCTATTCATGGTTTTTAATTATAAAACTAATACATACATAAGAGAAAACAATGTAAACAACCTCTGCTCTACACAGGAGAAAGCCTTTCCACCCCAGATTCTGCTACCTTGAAAATTTAATATTGTAGATGAGTGCACTCTATCTGTAAAATACCTGTATTTTATGTACATACAGGTACTTTTTCATAAAAATTGAGTCATACCTTTCATCCCATATCTTTTTTAACACATTTTTGTCAGTAAATGTAATTCTGTTTAATTCCTAATAGTTACTTAGTATTTGATTATGTGATTGGACCATAATATATTTCATCCATTTTGCCTTCCGATTTTTTATAACAAATACAACAGTGAACAGTATTATTTATATCTCTTGCCTTCCTATCAACTGTTTTTATATTGCTCCCAGGGTGATCCATTTAAAGTACTAATGTGATCATATAACATTTCACTTTTAAATCTTCCACTGGCTTTTTTCTCCTTTAAGATAAATTATTTTTCTAAGACCTTGCTCAAACTCTTACCTATCTTTTCAGGCCTCAGCCCTTTTTATTCCCTTCATCTCTTCACTCTCTCCCTACTTTAACCCATTCTATTTATCCTTTTGGTTTATCTGTTTTAACAATACTTGTCACACATTCACAGTACTGCTGGTTTAATTGTATATCTTGCCCTCTAAACTGTAAGCTTTGGTAAGGTGTAATCTTTGTCTAAACTGTTGTTTTATGCCTATTACTTGGCCCAAAGCAGGTGTTCAGTTAAACACTTAAGATTTTTCAGCAAATTTTTGACCTGTTACTTAGCACTCTAGTGGAACTTTAACTTAAGAGGTGTTTAAGTGATTCATATAAGGTAAAAATTGCATGGACCTGGATGTAGTGACACGCACCTATAGTCCCAGCTACTTACTTAGGAAGCTGAGGCAGGGGGATTTGCTTGAGCCCAGGAGTTTGGGACCAGCCTGGGCAACATAGCAAGATCCCATTTCAAATAAAATTTGCATGGAATAAGTATTTATTTTTCCTAAACATAGCAAGATGTTCCACCATAACGGGTATGCAGAAACAAAGACTGTTAAGAGAATAGCAGTTTAATGTTATTCATATCCTCTCCCTCTCCCAATCCATGTCTTTTCTTCCCTCACCCCACACACAGCCACCCCCCACACACTCATACAGTTCATCTTTTATATGGTCAGCTTTCATATACTGCTCCATTGTGTTTTATAATATTAAAAGGAATGAGTTGACTGAGTGCTGGTGTGTGTGCAGTGTACTTCCTTTAGGCTTTCAATGGAAGTGTAAATTAATACAAACTTGCTGAGGACAGTTAAGCAATATGTATCCAAGGCTGGAATATTCATAACCTAGCCATCTTTTTCTGAGATTTTATGAAGGTAATCTTCTTATAAGCTTGTGTAAGTAACAACATTCATCTGTTTCATGCTGTAGTAAAACCTAGAAAATTTCTAAATTCCCAACAACAGCTTTTTAAAAAAATTTTGTATGTTCATAAATGGAATATAATGCAGTCATTAAAGTGTGATTCTGTATTGATTGACATATGAAGATATATTTGATATAAGATAGATTCTTAATACAGTTGTGAAATTGGGTATGACTGTGTTTTTATTAAAATGCATATTATAAATATATATGTGTATGTGCATTGAAAACATCACAGAAGGATATACACCCAGTGTTTATTTCTGAGTCTTATTTTTCTGTTATTGCCTTTTATTTTACTTGTCTTTTGTTAAAGTGTTTCTAGTTTATGTATGCAAACAGAGCTAAATTGTCTAGTAAAAATAACACGGTCATTAACCTCTTTCTTAATACTTTCCAAAAACATGACTTTAATATCTTCCAAGTTGTAAATACATGTGCTTAGGCTGTTGTTGAACATGTAGATTCTATGCATTTTTTTAAATATCAGAAAAAATGTAACTGTATTTTTTAAACCACCTTGTTTAGCTCCTTCTTAAAAGCAAACTTTCTGAAAGTGTTGCTAAAGGGCATAGACTCTTTTTGGACTTCATCTACTCTAGGAAAAAATCAAAACATGAAGGAAACAAATAAAGCTCTATGATAAGAATAGGGAGAACACAGTTAGTGTGGTCAGGAAAGATCTCCATGAGATGATATATAAGCTGAAATATGAAGGAAAGGAAGGATTCATCCATGGGGTGGGTGAGGAGGAACAGGAAGAGCTTTCCAAGTAGAGAGAAAAGCAAGAGCAAACATCCTCATTCAGGATTAGACATATTTGTGGAGCAGGAAGTCCAGTAGCTGGCAAAGGGTAAAGAGAAGAGTATATGAAAATTGGAAAACAGCCAGGCACAGTGGCTTATGCCTATAATCCCAGCACTTGGGGAGGCAGAGGCAAAAGGAAGGCCTGAGTCCAGGGGTTCAAGACCAGCCTGGGCAAAACTTGGTGAAACTTTGTCTCTACAATAAATTTTTAAAAATATTAGCCAGGTGTGGTGGTGCACACCTGTGGTTCCAGCTACTTGGAAGGCTGAAGCGGAAGGATCACCTAAGCCCTGCAGATCAGGACTGCAGTGGCCATGAGCGTGCCACTGCACTCTTGCCTGGGTGAAAGAGTGAGACTCCTACTCAAACAAAAAAAGAAAAAATTGGAAAATAGGAGCCAGATCATAAATGACCTTGTCAACTATGGCATGAATTTATACGTTATTTGAAGCTATGAGGAGATAATTTGGGAGTGTTCATAGAGATTGAAATTGTTTCAGAAAGATTACGCTGGCTTTTGTGTAAAAAATCTTGAGAGACTAGGTTAGGATCCTGTTGTGATAATTCATGTATGAAATTTGAATGCCAGAAAATGATCGTTTCTTTAACATACAGACTTCTTATAACAAACAAAATAAGACATTTAGTATAAACAGGAGACTCAGACCAATATATATCATAGCTAAAACTAACCTGTAATGTAATACATGCATATCAAACACATGTAAAATTACATTTTTCACTTATCAGCAAGATTTCACATTGATTCTGACTTTTTAAAACATTTTTGATGCAATAGCCATTTTTTCTACAAATATTGTCCTTTGTGATATTGAGAATATTAGTGATGCAGCAGTTTCACAAAAGAATTTTTTTTAGTCACCCAGGCTGGAGAATAGTGGTGCAGTTACAGCTCACTGCAGTACTGACCTTCTGGGCTCAGGCAGTCCTTCCACCTCAGTCTTTTGAGTAGCTGGGACTACAGGCATGCACCACTATACCTGGCTAATTTTATGTATAATAGAGAAGAGGTCTCACTATGTTGCCTAGGCTTACATTTAACTCCTTGGGCTTGAAAGTCCTCCCACCTTGGCCTCCCAAAGTGTTGGGATTACAGGCATGAGCTACTGTGCCCAGCTCTTAAAATAACTTTTGGGGGCTGGGCGTGATGGCTCAAGCCTGTTATCCCAGCACTTTGGGAGGCTGAGGTGAGGGGATTGCCTGAGCCCACATGTTCAAGAACAGCCTAGGCAACTTGGCAAGACCTCATCTCTACAATAAATCAAAAAACTAGCTGGGCTTGGTAGCGCGCGCCTGTAGTTCTGGCTAAGGTTGAAGAATTGCCTGAGCCCAGCAGGTCGACACTGGGGTGTCTGTGAGCGTGCCACCACACTCCAGCCTGGGCGACGACGGAGTGAGACTCCAACTCAAAAAAAAAAATGTCATGAAGCATCATAATATATAAAGGTGTACAGCTTAATGCATTTCTCCAAGTAGAATGCACTTATTGAACCAGCCCCCAGATCAAGAGAGCCAAATTATTAATTATACCTCATTCCCACTGCTGCTAGAATCTTAAATTCTCTTAACTCCATCTCTCTCCCTCCTGTATTGTACTATTGTCATGCTTTTTTTGGTTTCGTGTGTATTTTGAACTCCACCAGATATTTTAATTATTGTTATATAGTCAGTCAATTATACCACAGTTGACATACTTTTTCTGTAAAGGTCCTGATAGTAAATATTTTGTTTTGTAGGCTATATTTAATCTCTGTTGCATGTATTCTTCATCAATTTTTAACTGCTATTTAAAGATGTTAAAATCATTCTTGGTTCACGGGCCCTGATTTAGTCTCTGGACCATAGTGTCACCACACCTGACTTGTATTTACTGACATATTTACCCCTACAGTGTTCGTTATTCCTTTCTGTATTTCCAAGTTTCTAAAATCATTTCTTACTGCCTAAAGAATTTAATATTTATTTTAGCATAGGCATGCTACCATTTCAATATGAAAATATAGGCTAGCATACATATGTGCCCAGTTTACAATTTTCCTCAGAGAGACAGCATCTCCCTTAGTTGGGAAGGTTTGGGACTATAAACTGGCTTCATTCTGGGAGCTTGGCCAAGGATATAAACCCTTACTAACTTAATCCCTTCAGTTAGGTTTCAGCCCAGCATATTTATAATTTTTACCACCTATATATATATCAAGTAGCACCTTGGTAGGCTATTCATCTATTTTCTCTCTAGGAACACCATGATCATGTAGCCATTGCCACCTATATGGTTAAAGCTCTGATTACCACTCCATCCCTTGGATTCTTGTGTTAATTTTACCCAATCCTTACCATTCCAAGTTCCCGTGGCCTCTATTGAAATTGGGGTCCTACTTTCATTATAGAACCTCCTCACATCATCTACAGCCTAGAAAAGGCAGGTGCCACACAATTCTCCAAGGATGGTGGCACATCCCTCACCAATGTATTCCTTAATTCCTTGAAGGGAGTGTCCTCTGGCCTGTCCCAGACTAGGAGGTGGCTAAGCAAAATGAACCTAACAAATTCTGATATTCCCATCTCCCTCTTTAAGTAAATATTGTCAACATTGCCTGCAATCAACCAAAAGCTAGGTGGCAATGATTTGATGTATTTGGGAGTTGGAAAACTTTCTTTCTGTAAAGGGACATAGTAAATATTTTGATCTTAACACCAATATGGCAATAAACTCATCTCTGCTGATGCAAAGCAAGTAATCAGCCATACACACTATGTAAATGAATATCTGATCCATGGGCTGTAGTTTGATGACCTCTGACATAGTACATAAAGGTGAATCCCAGAGAGAGCAGGGTAGAGAATGGACATGGAGCAGAAAATAGAAAATATCTAGTATAGCCTTAAATAAACAAAATCTCAATGTAAATAAATGAGTTTTTCATGTCCTAATGTTGCTGAAAACACAGGGTAACCTGATTTTCAGCATGATGCAGAACACTGCCATTTCAGGAAACCAAGTCAGATAATAGATACTCATGTGTACCAAGGCATGCTTTTCAGTGTATGAACAAGGCAGCATACTATTTTAAATCAGCCAGGCCAGGCTAGGTGGCTCAGCCTGTAATCCCGGCACTTTGGGAGGCTGAGGTGAGAGGATTGCCTGAGCCCGCGGGTTTGAGACCAGCCGGGGCAACTTGGTGACACTGCATCTCTACAATAAATTAAAAAGTAGCTGGGCCTAGTAGCATGTACCTGTAGTTCCAGCTACTTGGAAGGCTGAGGTGGAAGGATTGCCAGAGACCAGCAAGTCGACACTGGGGTGGCCATGAGTGTGCCACTGCGCTCCAGCCTGGGTGACAGAGTGAGACTCCAACTCAAAAAAAAAAAAGATAAATCAGCTGGCCAGGCACAGTAGCTCAAGCCTGTAATCCTAGCACTTTGGGAGACTGAGGCAAGAGGACTGCCTGAGTCCAGGAGTTTGAGACCAGCCTGGACAATTTGGTGAGACCTCGTCTCTACAATAAATCAAAAAATTAGCTGGGTGTGGTACATGCACTTGTAGTTACAGCTACTTAGAAGGCTGAGGTGGAAGAATCACTTCAGTGTATCAGGTTGAGGCTGCAGTGGCCATGAGTGTGCCACTGCACTCCAGCCTGGGCGACAGACTCTGACCCCCCCCCAAAAAAAGATAAATCAGCCTCTCCTAAACAACTTTTATGGAAAATTTTTAAATGTCCATACAAAAATGGCATGCCTGATAGCAGGTTTGAAGAAATATGCTTCTGATAATGTATTTAGTACTCCAGTATGTGTAAATAAAGCTCTTTCATTGACACTAAACTTATGAATTCTACCTCCTAGAAAATTATTCATAAAATATTTATCTAATAACACTTCTACAGATGTACCTTCAATGTAGCTACCACAACATTAATGCTCATAAAGTCACTCCTATGCATATTCTCTATCTCTCTTTCTATAAAATTGCTTACCTTCTTGATGGTGTGACCTTTGCTAGTTAGGCAGCTGATAATATATAAATTTGTTTTAAATATGTGCTTACAAAAGAACTGTTTTCATTGTACATGGAACAAAACAGAAGTACCTTGGCATTTTCCTGTGACATAAATGATTTACACTTACTTCAGACTAAGAAATGTCTATAGATTCTAGCGTAACTACAAGTTAGCATACTATCTGAAAATTAAAACCACAGAAATAAATTATAGAAGCTAAAAATGCTTCTATAATTGTTTATATATTTCAACAAAAAGCATACTATTCATTGTTGATATCAATATTTTGGTAGTTACATTTTCAGAATCACATACGCTATGGCAAAAATCAACAAGTACAAGGTTATTTTAATATGAACCAAAGATTTATTTGTAACTTTTCTAAGTCCACTTAAAAAAAATTCTCCTCCAAAATAAAAACCCTTTCCCACAGATTCAATCTAGTAGGACTTCTCAAATATATAAGATCTTGCTGCACTAATTACAGTGGTAGTTTCCCCCCAGTATAATTCTGATACAGGTGTCAAATATTGCAGAAAGTAACCTACATTCATTTATAGAGTTGTTTTCTCTCTTAAAAGTGTATTTAAAATGTAATAAATAGCCAGGCATCATGGCTCATGCCTGTAATCCTAGCACTTTGGGAGTTGGAGGCAAGAGGATTGCCTGAGACCAGGGGTTTGAGACCAGCCTGGGCAATTTGGAAAGACCTTGTCTCTACAATAAATAAAAAAATTAGCTGGGAGTGGTGGCACGTGCCTATGATTCCAGCTATTTGGAAGGCTGAGGTGGAAGGATGACCTGACCCTAGCAGGTTGAGGCTGCGGTGGCCATGAGCATGCCACTGCACTCCAGCCTGGGTGACAAAGTAAGTCTGGCTCAAAAAATAAAAATAAGAAAATAATAAAATGTAATAAATATTGCATTGTAAATGAAGGCATTCCCAAATCACTATCTGTCTCACTTTGCTTAAGCATGAATTTTCTAATGTCCAAAGTACATCTTTGTAAAGCTCATTCCTTATCCATGCATTCTGTCCTGGTTGACAAATGCAGAAAGAGGGCTAATCTCTGGGTATGTACTCTTTCCTGGTAGGAATTTACAAATTATAGTGAGAGAATCCAACCAAATGAAGAGTCTTCTCAATATTAGCAGATGAAGAATACTCTCAATATTGATTTTATCTTGTTACTACAAAAAGAATGAATGGCTACTAATGGCTTTCCCACATATTTCCTGAAGTTTTTCTTCAGGATGTTGAATAAAGTATGGGCCACATTACTTCACGTTCATGACATTCATATAAAGCTTCTTTACAAGAGTTCTCTAAAGTGAAAGTAAGGCTTTTTTTTTTTAACATTCTACACCTTCTTAGTTTTCCTTCACAATGTGAATTCACTGGTGTTCAGTAAGGAATGAGTGGTAACTAAATGAATTTTCATATTCATAGGGGTTCTCTACAGTGTGTATTCTCTGATGTTTAGCAAGGTTTGAACTCCAGCTGAAGGATTTGTTGCATATCTTACATACATAGGGTTTCTCCCCAGTATGTGTTCTCTGATGAAGAATGAGGGAAAAGCTCCGACTAAAGGCTTTGTCACATTCAGCACATGCGTAGGGTTTCTCTCCAGTATGAATTTTCATATGTTGAATAAGGGATGCATGCCATGTGAAAACTTTACCACATTCATCACATTCATAGAGCTTTTCTCCGGCATGAATCCTCTGATGTTTAATAAGAAATGAGTGGCAACGGAAAGCTTTCCTACATTCATCACATTCATATGGGGTTTTGGTTGTATGAATGCTTTGATGTCGAGTGAGGTGTGAGAAACGGCGAAATGCCTTCCCACATTCAATGCATTCATATGGTTTCTCTCCAGTATGTGTAATCTGATGGCGAATAAGTTCTGAGCCACTGCTAAATGCTTTCCCACATTTCCTACATATATACTGCTTCTTTCCTATGTGAATTCTCTGATGTCGAGTGAGGTTTGAGGCACGGCTAAAGGCCTTTCCACATTCAGTACATTCATAAGGTTTCTCCCCCGTGTGTGTTCTCTGGTGTTCGATGAGGAATGAAAGGTAACTGAATGTTTTATTACAGTCCTTACACTCATGGGGCTTCTTTCCAGTATGTATCATCTGATGTTTCACAAGGTTTGAGATCTGGCTAAAGGTTTTGCCACATTCCTTACATGCATATGGTTTCTCTCCTGTATGAGTCCTCTGATGTAACACAAGGGAAAAGCGCCGACTGAAAGTTTTTCCACATTCATGACACACATAGGGCCTTTCCACAGTATTGATACTCATATGTTGAGCCAAGACTTCTTGATGAGAGACTGTAACTTGCCTGATACATCGCTGATCTCCTTGCAGCATCTCAGTATCATCTTCACATTTCCAGCCTCCTTTAAAACTGGAATACACAGGACCTTGGCTTAGAATTCTTCCCATTATGAAATATTGGGATGAGCCATCATAAATGACATTTTTTGAAGAAAAATCTTTGATTTCACAATTTGAAACTGAAAGATACCAAAAAACAAAGTAAATGTCTCTTTTTTTAGTTTACTGAGTAAAATAAAGCCATTCTTCCCTTCATTAATAACAGAATTAAACTTTTACAAAATCTTAACTGAATGGCTTTCACAGCTGTCATGTATGACTATGAAATCTGAGCAGTAAGCCCAGAAATTCAGAGTAGATCAAATAGAGGTGTGGGAATGAGGGTTTTGGAAAAAATGAATATAAGTAACTAAGAGGGGAAAATAGAGCTATCAGAAGATAAGTAATTGTGATAGACAAGTTGATAGTGTTCCTCACCTCCATTTAAGCTGTATTTACTGCCAGAATTATCTGAAAATGGCAGTTTCATAATGCTGCTAACAAACACACTGCAGGTATTCTTCCAGTCCCACAAAGGCATCAGACTGTTCGCTTAGTATCTTTGGGAAATCCTACAATTGCATTCTAAATGGAAAAGAAAGTGCGGGGGGAGGGTTTCTGGGAAGTTTTTGTCTATGATCCTAACTCTATTTTCTTAAACATTATGAAGCTCATCTTTGTACAATAGTGTCTTTCCATCAAATGCTTTTGATGGACAAACATAACCCTGATTTTCTCCAGGCTGGATTTTAGGAATGGACTTCATCATTTTCTGATTGGGACAGAATTTTATAATAATATGAGGTGGGCCAGGCATGGTGGCTCATGCTTGTAATCCCAGCAATTTGGGAGGCAAAAGCGGGAGGATCACTTGAGCCCAGGATTTCAAGACAAGTCTGGGCAACATAGCAAGACCTCATTCTCTACAAAAAAGTTTAAAATTTTAAAATGTTGGGTGTGGTGGTACACACCTGGTAGTCCCGGCTATTTGGGAGGTCGAGTTGAGATCATTTGAGCCCAGGAGGTTGAGGCTGCAGTTAGCTATGATAGGAAATTATGGAAAGAAGATTTCTAAAAATCATTACAGGAGACTTCTAGTTTCCAGTCCAACATGTAAAGAGCTTAGAAGTCACTACTCCATCCTGACAAGTAAAAAGTTGAGCAAAACTGCACAGTCAATGATTCTTCTAAGATCCCTCAGAAAAGTGTGATTACAGGGCAAACCACTGCCCCCAAAATTGGAGACAGGAAGACACAGATAATCACAACTCACCAGAGCAGAAACCTCTGTAGGAACCAGTGCCAGGATATGAAAACTTGAACTGTAATTGATGAATAGCTAGAGGCTCAATGTGGACAAGTCTATAGTTCAAAATTCCAATAACGGGGCCGCCTAAATTTTTTTGAGTTTTACCTCTAGGAGGTCTACCAGGTATTCACAGTGAATATCAGAGAAAAATACCCTTGAGACTCTGGTTGAGAGGAAAGGAAAATAACCATTTTTAAAATACATTAGAGTATTCTATTCTTAGAAGGCCTGCCCTCAGGAAGAATTATTCTAACAGAGCTTAACCTGTTGAGGTTTTAGGAGAGCCAAACCTAATAAGGGGAAGGGAAATGCCCAACTCTCCATCCAGGCAAAGGAAAATATCTAACTCCAGACCACTCTAGCCATCCTGTCCCAAGTAAGGTGGAAAAAAAATTGAGAAGAAATGATGAAGTCCATAGTCCAGTTTCACAGGCTCACCAAAATACTGAGACCTAATTTTAAGATTATAAAATATTTCCCCTTTCCCAATACCTTACCACTACATTATTAAAGGCCTCTTTATCACAATTCCTTTAACCCAGTACATCATGTCCACCTTTCAACATAAAATTATGAGGTATACTAAAAGGAAAAAAAGTTTGACGGGACTGAACAAACATCTGAACCTGAGACAGATATAACAGGAATGTTGGACTTATCAGTCCAATGATTTAAAATACGCTAAGAGCTTTATTGGAAAAAGTACATAACTTGCAAGAAGAGATGGATAACATAAGCAGAGAAATGGAAATGCTAACAAACAATTTTTAAAATGCTAGAAATAAATACTATAACAAAAATAAAGAATGCCTTTGATGGGCTCATTAGTTTGTGTGAATATCTCAAAAGAAACTTCCAAAACTGAAAATATAAAAAAGTTGAAAAAAATAAGGGTATCCAAGAACTGTGGGACAACTACAAAAGGAATAATACATGCATAATTAGAATACTAGAAGAAGAAAGAGAAAAACAGAAGCAATGTTTGAAGCAGTAATGAATGAATTTCCCCCACACTAATGTCATATACCAAACCAAAGATCCAGAAATCTCAGAAAACACAAACAAGACCGTCACCTTGGAAGTGGAGCCCAGTGATACCATCAAAAATGTAAAGGCCGAGATCCAGGATAAAGAAGGCATCCCTCCTGACCAGCTAAGGCTCATCTTTGCAGGCAAGCAGCTAGAAGATGGTTGCATTCTTTCTAATTCCAACATCCAGAAAGAGTCAATCCTGCACCTGGTCCTCCATCTGAGGGGTGGCTGTTTATTCTTCAGTCTTATATTCCCAGTACCCAATAATGGCATTACTCTGCACTATAGCCATTTGCCCCAATTTAAGTTTAGAAATTACGAGTTTCAGCAGTAGTTAAACCTATTCAAAATGTTAATAAAGGTTTTTTCGCATGGAAAAAACCAAAAACAAAAAACCCTGCTGTTAGGCACATCATATTCAAACGTCAGAAAATCAAATTTAAGGAAATCTTGAAGTCGGAAAAAATACCTTACCTATAAAGGAGCAGTGCTAAGAATTACAGTAGTCCCTCCTTACTTGCAGTTTCACTTTTCAGCATTTGAGTTACCTGTGTTCAACTGTGATCCAAAAGTATTAAATGGAAAATTTCAGAAATAAACAATTCATGTTTTAAATTGCAGTGTTCTGAGTACCACCATGATATCTCACTCTGTCCCACTCCATCCTGCCCACAGTGTGAATCATCCCTTTGTCCAGCATATCCAAACTGTGTATTCTACCTGCCTGTTAGTCACTTAGTAGATGTCCTAGTCATCAGATCAGCTGTTGCACAATTATAGTGCTTGTGTTCAAATGACCCTTATTTTACTTAATACTGGCCACAAAGGACAAGAGTACTGATGCTGGCAAATTGAGTATGCCAAAGAGAAGCTGCAAAGTGCTTCATGTGAAAAGGCGAAAGTTCTCAACATAATAATAAAAAAACTCATATGCTGAGGATGCTAAAGTCTACAGTAGAACAGATCTATTCATGTGAGGAAGAAAAAAAGCAAATCATGCTAGTTTTTCTGTCACACTTCACACTACAAAAGTTACAGCAACATGCATAAGTGCTTAGTTAAGATGGAATAAGGGTGGAATTTGTGGCTGGAAAACAGGAAAACTGATTGATGGTAATCAGTTTGGTACTATCTGCAGTTTCAGGTATCCACTGGGGGTGCTGGAAAGTATCTCTGAAGATAAGAGGAAATTACTCTATATTACATCCCTTGAGAAACCAAGAAAGCAAGGAGAGTGGAGTGAAACACTTCAAATGACGAGAGAAAAAAACTCACCAACCCAAATTCTGTATCCTGTGAGATTACCCTTCAGAAGTGAAAGAAAAATTACTTTCTCAGGAAAATGAAAAAAAAAGTATTGAGGGAACTTTTTGCCAATAGACTTGCCTTGCAAGAAACGTTGAAAGAAGTTCTTTAGAGAGATAGAAAATGATATAGGTCAGAAACTCAAGCCAGGCATGGTGGCTCATGCCTGCAATCTCAGCACTTTAGGAGGCAGAGGTGTGAGGACTGCCTGAGCTCAAAAGTTCAAGACCTGCCTGAGCAACAAGGTAAGACCTCATCTCTACAACTTAAAAAATATATGTGTGTGTGTGTGTGTGTGTAGGCTGGGTGTGGTGGCATATGCCTGTAGTTCCAGCTACTTCGAAGACTGAGGCAGAAGGATTGCCTGAGCCCAGCAGGTCAAGGCTGCGGTAGCTGTGAGCATGCCACCACACTCCAGCCTGGGCGACAGAGTGAGACTCCTACTCAAAACAACAACAACAACAACAAAAACTCAGATATACATAAATAAAGGAAGAGCATCAGAGAAGGAATAAGTAAAAATAAAAATATTTTTCCCATGCTTAATTGATCTAACAGATAACAGTCTACTGAAAATACCAATGTATTTGATGATTATAGCTTATATATAAATGAAATTAGTGACAGCAGTGATACTAGGCAGTGGAGAGAATTACAAATATTCTGCCAGGCACAGTGGCTCACGCCTGTAATTCCAGCACTTTGGGAGGCAAAGGCAAGAGGATTGTCTGAGCCCATGTGTTCAAGACCAGCCTGGGCAACTTGGCGAGACCTCATCTCTACAATAAATCAAAAATTAGCTGGGTGGTGTAGCACACAGCTGTAATTCCAGCTACTTGGAAGGCTGAAGTGGAAGGACTGCCTGAGCCCAGCAGGTTGAGGCTGCGGTGGCTGTGAGCATGCTATTGCACTCCACCCTGGGCGACAGAGTGAGACTCCGACTCAAAAAAAAAAAAAAAAAAGCAAGACCCAACTATATGTTGTGTATAAGAAGCCCCCTTTAAATATGAAGACACAGCCAGGCTCGGTGGCTCAGCCTGTAATCCCACGCCTTGGGAGGCTGAGGTGAGAGGCTTGCCTGTGCCTGTGGGTTCGAGACCCGCCTCGGCAGGCGAAACCTCATCTCTACAATAAATCAAAAAAATCAGCCGAGCGTGGTAGCGCGCGCCTGTAATTCCAGCTACTCGGAAGGCTGAGGCGGAAGGATCGCCAGAGCCCAGCAAGTCAAGGCTGCCGTGGCCGGAAGCAGCCACTGCACTCCAGTCTGGGCGACGGAGTGAGACTCCAACTCAAAAAAAAAAAAAAAAAAAAAATGAAGACACATATAGATTAAAAGAAAGTGATTTGGAGAAAGATATACTAATAACGAAAAGAAAGCAAGAGCAGCTAAATTGACTTCAAATTGAGCAGCTTAGGAGCAAGAAAAATTATCAAGGATAAAGGGTACTACATCATGATAAAAGGATCAATACTCTAAGAAAAACATAAAAATCCTTAATGTGTATGTGCTTAAGAATAGCATCAAAATACACAAGGCAAAAACATAGAACTGCAAAGAGAAATAGATGAATCTGTTATTATAGTTAGAGACTTAACACCCCTCTATCAGAAATGGACCGATCTAGCAGGCAGAAAATCAGTAAGGACATAGTTTATTTATTTTTTAGGACACTGTTTAATTAACAGTACCATTAATCAACTGGGTATAATTCACATCTATAAACTCCTTCATCCAATGGAGTATATACTTTCTTCTCAAACTCATATGGAACATTCACCCAGACAGACCACATTCTCAGCCATAAACAAACCTTAACAAATTTAAAAGAATATAAATAATATGCTCCCAGACCACAATGGAATGAAACTAGAAATCAATAACAGAAAAGTAACTGAAAAATATCAAAATACTTGGATATTGAACAACACACTTCTAAACACAAGAAATCTCAAAAGAAATTTTAAGATATTTTGAATGACATGAACATTAAGATATGACTTGTCAAAATATGTGGAATGCAGAGGAAATCAGGGCTTAGAGGCAAATTTGTAGTATTAAATGCATGTATTAAGAAAATAATGGCCAGGCGCAGTGGCTCAAGCCTAAAATCTCAGCACTTTGGGAGGCCGAGGCGAAAGGATTGCCTGAGCCTGCGGGTTCAAGACCAGCCTGAGCAACATGGTGAGACCTCATCTCTACAATAAATCAAAATTAGCCAGGCGTGGTAACAAGTTCCTGTAGTTCCGGCTACTTGGAAGGCTGAGGCGGAAGGATCGCCTGAGCCCAGCAGGTCAAGGCTGCAGTGGCCAGGAGCAAGTCACTGCACTCCAGCCTGGGCAACAGAGTGAGCCTCCAACTCAAAAAATAAAAATAAATAATTAAATTAAAATTTTTTAAAAAGGAGAAAACATTTTAAATCAATCATTTAGCTTCTATCTAAGAAAACTTAAAAAAGAATGAATTAAATACAAAGCAAGAAGAAAAGAAATAATAAAAATTAGAGCAAAAAATCAATGAAATTGAAAATAAGATCTAAATAGAGAAAATCTACCAAATCAAGCTTGTTCTTTGAAAAGGTGAATAAAATCAAGAAGCCTCTAGTCAGCTTAACTAAGAAAAAATAAAGAGATGTCACACATTACTAACATGAGCGTTGAAAGAGGAGACAGCTACAGATTCCATGGTCATTAAAAAGATAATAAAGGAATACTATAAACAACTCCATGCCCACAAATTTGATAACACAGATAATGAACCATCTTCTTGAAAGACACAAACTGCCAAGACAATCTGAATAGGCCCATATCTAGTAAAGAAACCAAATGGATACTTAATAATTTTCCCAAACAAAAAGCACCAGGCCCAGATGGGTTCACTGGTGAATTCTACCAAGCATTTAAGGAAGAAATTATTTCAATTATCTATAATATAATCTGTTTTAGAAGACAAACACAGAGTGAATACCTCCTAACTCATTATATGCGGTCAGCATTGAACTAACACCAAAACCAGACAAAAAACATTATAAGAAAACTACAGACCAGAGATCTCATGAACGTAAATGTAAAAACTCTCCTCAAAACATTAGCAAATTGAATCTGCAATGTATAAAAAGAATTATACCCCACTATCAAGTAGAATTTATCCCAGGTATGCAAGGCTGGTTCAATATCTGAAAATCAATTAATATAGTCCATCATAACACTAAAGAAGTAAAATAGCATAATAATAGACACATAAAAAGCATTCACAAAACCCAACACCCAATTCTGATAAAAACTCTTAGCACTACAGGAATAAATGGAAACTTCACTGACTTGATGAAGACATCTACAAAACCCACAGCTAACATCATACTTAATGGTGAGAAATTTGAAGCTTCCTGCTAAGATGATGAGCAAGGTAAGCATGTCTCCATCATCACTGCTTTTCAACATTGTACTGTAAGTCCTAACCAACATGATAAGACAAGAAAAGGAATTAATAGGTAAAATATGGCTGGGTGCGGTGGCTCAGCCTGTAATTCCAGCACTTTGGGAGGCCAAGGCAAGTGGACTGCCTGAGCCCGCTGGTTTGAGACCAGCCCAGGCAACTTGGCAAGACTTCATCTCTACAATAAATCAAAAATTAGCCAGGCATGGTAGTGCACACTGGTAGTTCCAGCTACTTGGAAGGCTCAGGCAGAAGGATCGCCAGAGTCCAACGGATCGATGCTGGGGTGGCTGTGAGTGTGCCACTGCACTCCAACCTGGGCGACAGAGTGAGACTCCAACTCACAAAAAAGGCAAAATATGCTACTGGGTGTGGTGGCTCAAGCCTGTAATCCCAGCACTTTGGGAGGCTGAGTTGAGGGGACTGCCTGAGCCCAGATGTTCGAGAACAGCCTGGACAACTTGGCAAGACCTCATCTCTACAATAAATAAAAAAATTAGCTGGGCGTGGTAGTGCGAACCTGTGGTTTTGGCTACTTGGAAGACTGAGGCAGAAGGATCACCTGAGCCCAGCAGGTTGACTCTGGGG
>CAUYQG010261922.1:0-11517 GCA_963574415.1 Tarsius wallacei
TGCATCCATAGAAAGTAACAATAGATGAGGGAAAGAAAATTCAGAAATCAGTAAAGGGAGCTTGAAATTCTGTCAAAATTTTTAAAAAATGGAATACAGAATGTAAGAATAAGCCCCCAAACCACATACAATTAAAAAGAAGTACTCAGTTAACAACAGGTCTCTTAAGGCACCCATGTTGAACACCCACTTGAACATGTCTTCCTTCTAATAAACTCTGTCTTCAACTATGCTTTGGGCTTGCTCTGAAATTCTTTTCTGTGGCAAAGTCAAAGAACCCACAGAGAAACTATACCACACTCCACCTGGCATCGCTGGAACAGGTTAGAACTTCAACCCATCAATTTTGGGAAACAAAGTTAAATCCATAACATTGCCCCGCCTCTGCCAATGATCTTCACATCCCTACAGGCCCCAGGCACTGTGGCCTCTCCCACAGCACCCCATCACCTTCCTGGGTGCCCCAGGCAGATGACAGGAGAGACTGACTGCTGGACCCAGGCACTGTGGCCCCTCCTAGGGGGCCCCACCCCCTTCTTGGGTGTCCCATGCAAATCACAAGGGGGCCTGATGCTGGGCTTGGGTCTGGCACTGGGATCCTCTGCCCAGTGAGAGCTGGGATGAGACCATTCTGGGGTTGAGGGTGGTAAAGTTTTGAAGGCAGAATAAGATGGAGGCTGATCCCTCTCTCTGGGACCTGAGCCACAAGGAGCACCTCTCCTGCAGACTCTCATGTTCCCTGTGGTCTGAGTAGAAGGAACTTCTTAAAGTCCCGGCATCCAAAGGCAAAAGCCCCTTCTAGCTCAGATAAGAACCCCTGCTACCCTGTGTGCCTACAGAGCCCCTGAGACTTTTGTGGGGATTTTCAGTGGAGCCAGATCCTGGTTGGCAGGGTAGGCAAAGTCCCAGAATGTATCTTTAGCATTCAGAGAGGAAGGGGTATGGATGGGAGTCAGGTGTAGGCATCCTCAGTTCTAACTGGTCTAAAGTATCAGCATAAATCTGCTTCCTGGAGCCGACCTCTGGGGAGTCCCTGACTGGTGTATTTACAACAGTGTCTGAAGCTCCAGATGGGATCTGGGCCATCTCATGATCAGACAAGCAACCCTCATAGCCGGGACCCCTCTCCTGTGTGGCCTGGACACATGTTCATCTGACTCACAAATTTTCCCTGAGTAGCACCTGGAGACCTGCCTGGAACCTGAGAGTGAAGCCACTTGGAGGTTGGTGGCTGTAGGTGAGTCACTCAACCACCTGATGCTCACCTCCCCTCTGTTAGTGGGACCTGCCATCTCTAGCAGAGCTGCTGTGAATTCACCTGGGTGAGATACCTGCTCACGGTGGTGCTCAGAAAATGTTGAGTTCCCCTTATTGAGATGGGACAACCCTTGGATACCATGTGCCAAAGTCTGGATTACAGCAGGACAAGGTTCAAAAAACTCTGTGAGACCTGAGAAGGTGTATTGATCACTATGAAGGGGTCAGAGAGAAAATGACCTAGACCTGGAGTGGTGAAATGGCCAGTGGTTTTAGGAGCTGGTAGACAGTGTGGCTGGAGTTTGTGTCCAGAACGTGGTTGGCCAGGCCCCAGGCAGCACTAGACTGTGGAGAGACTTGTTTGCCAGGCTAGAGAGCTCACACCCTGGTGAGGGAACACGAACACTGGATTTTTTTTATTGAGGTAAAATTCACATCATATAAGTTAATTGCTTAAAAATGCACAATTCAGTGACTTTAGACATGCACAATGTTGAACAACCCTCATCTTACTTCCAAAACATTTTCATCACCCCAAAAGGAAATTCCCTATCATAAGCAGTTACTACCCAATGCACCTTCACTCTGACCCCAGGTGACTGCTAATCTGCTTTCTGTTTCTGTGGATTTACCTATCTGGATAGTTCATGTGAATGAAACATACAGTATGTGAGCTTTTGTGTTCAGCCTTTTTCTTTTAGCACAATGTTTTTGAAGTTCTTCCATGGTGTAATCAGCACCTCAATTCTATTTAGAGCTATTATGCCATTGTATGGATATTTTGCTTTTCTATTTATCTGTTGATAGATATTTGAGTTGTTTCCACCTTTTGCTTATGTGACTAATACTTATGAACATAAGTGTGCAAGTTCTTGCTGAAATACCTGTTTTAAATTCTTTTTTGTATATATCTAAGAGTGGAATTTCTGGGTCCTATGGTAATTCCATGTCTATCCTTTTGCAGAATGCCGAACTATTTTCTATAGTAGCTGTGCTATTTTATATGCCCACAGCAATGTTTATATTTCTCCACTTCCTTGTTAATATTTATTAATTTCTTTTTTTTAATAACCATTCTGATGGGTATGAAGTGGTATCTCATTATGGTTTTGATTTTCATTTCCCTTATGGCTCGTGATGTTGAACATCTTTTCATGTGTTATATGTGTATCTTCTTTGGAACATAGTCTCTAAGTCCTCTAACCTTTTTTTGTTGTTGGGTCTGTTTGTCCTTTTGTTCTTGAGTTATAAGAGTACTTTATGGGCCGGGCATAGTGGCTCAAGTGTGTAATCCTAGTACTTTGTTTGGGAGGCTGAGGTGAACGGATTGCCTGAGCCCATGGGTTCGAGAATAGCCTGAGCAACCTGGCAAGACCTCATCTCTACACTAAATTGAAAAATTATCTGGGCGTGGTAGTGCATGTCTGTAGTTCCGGCTATTTGGAAGGTTGAGGTGGAAGGATCGCCTGAACCTGGCAGGTCGATGCTGGGGTGGCCGTGAGCATGCTACTGTACTCCAGGCTGGGTGATGGAGTGAGACTCCAACTCAAAAAAAAAAAAAAATTGAGTATGTATTCTGGATACCAGACCCTTATTATATATGTGACTTGCAAGTATTTTCTCCCATTCCTATTGGTTTCATTTTCACTTTCCTTATAGTATTCTTTGATGCACATTTTAAATTTTTTTTTTTTTTTGAGTTGGAGTCTCACTCAGTCGCCCAGACTGGAGTGCAGTGGCTGCTCCCGGCCACCGCAGCCTCGACCTGCTGGGCTCTGGCAGTCCTTCAGCCTCAGCCTTCCAAGTAGCTGGAACTACAGGAATGTGCTACCACACCCGGCTAATTTTTTTGATTTATTGTAGAGATGAGGTCTTGCCAAGTTGCCCAGGCGGGTCTGGAAACCACGGGCTCAGACAATTCACTCACCTCAGCCTCCCAAAGCACGGGATTACAGGCTGAGCCACTGAGCCTGGCTACATTTTTAATTTTTATAAAGGCCAATGCATCTTTTATATTTTGCTTTCTGTGTTATACTCAAGAAATCATTGTCAAATCCAATGCCAATAAGCACATGAAAAGATGCTCAATATTACTAGCCATTAGGAAATGAAAATCCAAACCACGAGATACCATTTAATACCCATTAAAATGGCTATTATCAAAAAATGGAAACTAATTAAACTTGCTATCAGTTTAGTGTTAGTATGTGGAGACACTGGAACCCTTGTGTCTTGCTGGTGGGAATGTAAAATGATAGCGGTGATCGTTGCACAACTTAATGCCACTGAACTGTATGCTTAAAAATAGTTAAAAAGGTAAATTTTATGCTATGTATCTTTATCACACACACAGCAAAATATTCCTCAGAACTGGTGCTAAAATAGTTTTATGTATGATGAAAGAAAATCCTTCTCTCCTAGAATGAGAAGTAGCCTTCTTGTTTATGCTGGCATATACCCTGGACTTTTCCACACACCCACCATGATCTCACCAACCAGAGTCCACTCCCACCTGGCCCATGAGTGCCATCTTCCATCAGCCTATTCCCCAGCTCAACTCACTCCCTGCCCCCTACAAACCATGGTCAATCACAGATCTGTTGAGCATCTCTGTAGTCTTTCCTTCTCCAAAGTATCATAGAAATGGGATTATACAGTATGTGATCTCTTCTTTCACTTAGTGGTATATATATCAGTTGCATCCATGCCTTTTCATGGCTTCATAGATCACTCTTTTCTCTGATGACTAGTAGTCCCTTGCAAGAACGCACCCCAGCTTATTGTTCACTCACCTCTTGAAGGTCATCCTGATTCCTTGAAGTATCTGGCCATTATGAAGACAGCAGCTGCACATAATTACAGGCTGGTGTTTGTTCAGATTGCATTCCCAGATTTTCTTTTTTTTTTAAAGAGGACACAAAAAGTAATGATATTCCATGTGCATGGGTTATATGAATAGAGTAAATATGTCTGTACTACTCAAAGCAATTTATAAATTCAATGCGATCCATATCAAAATATCAATGGCATTTTTCACAGAAATATTACAAAAATTTGAAAATTTACATGTAACTACAAAAGACCCTGAATAGCCAAAGCAATCTTGGACAAAAAGAACAAACCTGGAGGCATTACAATACCTTACTTCAAAACATACAACAAAACTACAGCAAATAAATCAGCATGGTACTGACATAAAAACAGGCACAGAGAACAATAGAACATAATAGAGAACCCAGAAATAAATCTGTGCATTTACAATGAGCATGTTTTTGACAAAAGTAGCAAAAACATACAATGGAAAAAATACAGCCTCTCCATTAAATTGTGCTGGGAAAACTGGATAACCACATGCAGAATAATGAGACTAGATCTTTATCTCTCAAATATAAAAAAATTGAATTAAGATGAACTAAATACTTAAATGTAAGACCTGAAACTGTCAAGCCACTAAAAGAAAATATTGGAAAAATGCTCTAGAACATTGATCTGGGCAGTGATTTTTCATGTAAGTCAGTGCAGAAAGTCATGCTACTTTCACATCTAAAAGTCAAAGTAATATACCATACTAATAGAATACCTTTCAAAAATTACAAGATCATTTTAATAGATACAGAAAAACTATATAAAAAAGTTCAACAACAATTGACAGTGAAACATTCAATACATAACGAACAGCAGAAGAGTTTCTGAACCTGCTATAAGAAATGTACAAAAAACACAGCTGTCATCATACTTGATAGTAAGACTGGATGGTATCTTTCTCAGATTAGATACACACATTGTGCTCACAGGTTTTACTCCTTAATTCCAAGTGACCTGTGCAAGTGATAGCCAAAAGTAATGATGAAGAGCAACAGATGAAAATAACAATTCACCCAAGACTGTATTCTAAAACTTTACATACTTACAAATTGACACTAACTTTTCAATAGCAAAGAAAATAAACTTTTTTTAAAAAAAAAGTAGTTTTGCCATACAAATAAAAGACTAAATATATGTTATCTATATACTATGCAGACATTATATATGGATATAAAAAAATCTACCCTATAAGATCAATTAAAAAATTCTAAAAATTATCATACTCATTGTACAATGGCCAATTAACCACAGAACAATTTAAGAACTATATAAATTTAAACCTGCATACAAATTAAAATGAATTTTACCCTGAATTGTACCCTGCATCTTTAAAATAAAAAATGAAAAAGATGCATTTCAATACACTTATACACCCAACGCACTTTAAGGTGTTATAATGTGTTTTTAAATTAATATAAAAGAAATGAGGCATTCCCACATTTAGGATAGTCATAAAGTTTTTCTCCAGAATGAGTGATTTTATGCCACCAAATGCAACTGGAACTACAGGGTTTACCATATTTTGTACATTCATAATTCTTTCCTTAAGTTTGAGTCCTTTTTTTTTTGAGTTCTTTCAAATTTTCAAAAAGAATTGGAAAAGTAGAAGGCTGTACCATATTTCTTACAACCACAGGGTTTTGCTCTGGTTTGATTTCCTTTAAGTCTCTGAAGAAATCGGAAAAAAGTTAAATGCTTTCCTACATCCCTTATGTTCAGGGTGTCCTTCCAGTATGTGAACTTTCATGTTCTCTACAGGAATTTTAACAACTGAAGGTATCAACACGTTTCTTACATTTATAGGGCTTTACTCCACTGTGAATTCTTTCATGCATTCACAGGGAACAGGAACATCTGAAGTCTTTATAACAATTCTTATATTTACAGGGTCTATGTGCAGTATGAGTTATTTAATGTTTCCTGAGGAAATTGGAAAGAGTGGACATTTTACTACATTTCTTACATATATGTAGGTTTTACCCAGCTTTAGCTTTATATGTCCTTGCAAGGAACTGAGTCATCTGAATGCTCTGCCACATTCTTTACATTTAAAAAGCTTCACTCTAGCATGAGTTCTTTCATGGTAATGAAAGGTGACTGGAGCCAGGCTCAGTGGCTCAGCCTGTAATCCCACGCCTTGGGAGGCTGAGGTGAGTGGATTGCCTGAGCCCCCGGGTTCGAGACCCGCCTGGGCAAGCGAGACCTCATCTCTACAATAAATCAAAAAATTACCTGGGCGTGGTAGCGCGCGCCTGTAATTTCAGCTACTTGGAAGGCTGAGGCAGAAGGATCGCCGGAGCCCAGCAGGTTGAGGCTGCGGTGGCCGGGAGCGGCCACTGCACTCCAGTCTGGGTGGACAGAGTGAGACTCCAACTCAAAAAAAAAAAAAAGAAAAGAAAGATGACTGGAATGACAGAAGAATTTACCACATTATTCACATGCATAGGATTTTTCTCCAATATGAGTTCTTTCATGGTGAAGAAAGTTACTAGGAGGACTGGAGGATTTCTTTTTTTACATTCATAATATTTCACTCTAGTATGAGTTCTTTTATGCCTATGAAGGTGACAAGAATGACTGAAGGCATTACCACATTTCTTGCATTCATAGGGTTTCACTCCACTGTAAACTATTTTATGGATATGAAGTGAACTGTAATACCTAAAGGATTTTCTGTGTATGTTAACACATAGGATTTTCCACCAGTGTGAGTATATTTATGTTCTTGAAGAAACTTAAGAGAAATAAATGCTTTCCCACATTCCTTACATGCATTCCTTACATCCCCAGTGAGAGTTTTTGATGGTCTTGAAGGAAACTGGAACGTCTGAAGGCTTTGCCACATTTCTTACATTCATAGGTTTTCTCTCCAGTGTGAGTTGTCTGATGTGTTTGAAATGAACTGGAAAAAGAAAAGACTTTCCCACATACTTTACAGTTATAATATTCATTTTCAGTGTGCATTACTGTTTCTCTTTGACCTGTTGTGAGAGACATGAAGAATTTCTGACATGGTTTATATTTACATGGCTTTTCTCCACGTTCCTCACACTCAAAAGGCCTTCTTCCAGGGGTACGATGTGCCTTAAATTTCTCCACAACTTTCTGTACTGATCTTCAATGCTCTGATCTTCTTTCTTTCCAATAAAACCTAGGTTCCAGAAGGTTTCCTGCATCATACCTCTATGGAGGTTCTTCAAAAAAAGGATCCAACAATGCCCACTCCTTCTGGATGAAGTTCACAGCCACACCCTCAAAGACACCCACATCATGGTTTCTGAGGTGTCTTGGTGTCCTCCCTACAGCTCTTCCAGTACCTGTGGTCACAGAGTGGACAGAGGCTGTGGCAGAGCCACCTGCACATCCTGGAGAGTAGGATGTAGAGCAGTGGAAGACAGGACCAAGGCCAATGTTCAGGCCTAGAAGACAAGGGCCCCAGATTTTCAAAGTAGTTATCTAAATATTAATACTTAGGAGTCTGATTCTTGGTGCATCTAATGAGACTATGTTTCACTTTGGGAAAAAAAAGCCAAACTCTCTTCCAAAGTGGCTCTACCATTATGCATCCCACCAGCAATGAATGGGAATCTTCTGTTGCAATTGCTGTTGTATTTTGTTTTTTCATTATAGTCATTCTAGTAGCTATGCAATGCTATTTCATTACTTTAATTTGTTTTTCCCTCATGACAACTGTTGTTGAACATTATCTGTATATCTTTTTTGGTAAGGTGTCTATTCAGACCTTTACCTATTTTTAATTGGGTTGTCTTCTTGTTTAGTTTTATGGTTTCTTTGTATATTTTGCATACAAATCCCTTTTCAGATGTATTTTCTAATTTCTCTGAGTCTGTATTTATTTATTTATTTATTTATTTTTGCCAATTTGTTTTTTATTCCACAAGACAGTCAGAGTTGGGGGCACCGAGCCCAGCCGGCAGCCGAGGGAGCTCCCTCCGGTGGGTGCCCATGAGTCTAGGGTCGGCCCCACCAGTGTCTGGTTTGCAGGCAGACCTTCATCGGTGCCGGGGGAGGGCTCCGGGTTGCAGGCGGGGGCTCAGGGGACATGCTTGTGGAGCTACAGATAGCAGGAGAGGCCCTTCTCGATCACCAGGGTCTCCTTCATGAGGCCATAACGCTTCACCACGCAGCCATTCTTGTCGATGAGGAGCTTGGTGAAGTTCCACTTGATGGAATTTCCCAGCATGTCCCAGCTCTAGGGCTGAACTTTCATCTACTTCCACAGCAGGTGGGCATCATCGCTGTTCATGCAGAACTTGCTGTATATATAACAGTTCATTTCAAAGCTCAGGTGATCCTTCTGTCTCAGCCTTCCAAGTAGCTGAAACTACAGGTGTGTGCTACCACACCTGGCTAATTTTTTTGAAGGATCCAACAAGGTGTGTATATAACACCTTGATCTCTTCGTTACCCCTGGCTCCTGCCTCCCGAACTGGTTACAGGGGAAGGCCAGGATGCGCAAACCGCACTCCGCATATCAGGTGTGCAGATCTACAAGCTAAGTGTAGTTCACGTCGGTTTTACATCATTGCGAGGCCATGGTGGTGACGATGTACACGAAGCCCTGGTACTTGTCCAGGCTGACCACACTGGAGAGCTAAACCTATGAATGTAAGAAATGTGGCAAAGGCTTCTTCAGACGTTCCAGTTTCCTTCAAGACCATAAAAAACTCTCACTGGGGATGTAAGAAATGCATGTAAGAAATGTGGGAAAGCATTTATTTCTCAAGTTTCTTCAAGAACATAAATATACTCACACTGGTGAAAAACCCTATGTGTTAACATACGCAGAAAATCCTTTAGGTATTCCAGTTAACTTCATATCCATAACATGGCGGAGAACTGGAGCATGGAGCGGGCGCAGAGCCAGTCATCGCGGGGACTCGCACATGGTGCCCGCCAGGCTGGGCACAACCACAGCCGAGCAGCACCGGCTGCAGCTGGCAGCACAGGCTGATTTATTTATTGCTTATTTATTTATTGAGTTGGAGTTTCCTTCTGTTGCCCAGGCTGCAGTGTAGTGGCACAATCATGGCTCTCCACTGTCTCGACCTTCTGGGCTCACGCACTTCTTCCATCTCAGCCACCTGTAAGAGGGAACAAAGAAGGGAATGTAAGGTCTCTAACTAACCAGCGCATATGGGGCCATAACAGGCATTCCAGCCCCAAGTAATAAAAGGCAGGTCCGAGAATTCCTGGGAGCAGTGGGATATTGCCGGCTCTGGATCCCAAAATTTGCTGAACTTGCCAAGCCTTTATATGAAATCACAAAGGGACCAGAGGTTAGCTTTCAATGGACTCTAGAGGGCAACAAAGCTTTCCAGGCCCTCAAAAATGCATTAATTTCAGCCCCGACTTTAGCCCTGCTGGACATAGAGAAGCCATTCCATCTTTTTGTAGACGAGAGGCATGGCTTTGCCCGAGAGGTCCTGACCCAAAAGCTCGGGCCATGGAACAGGCCAGTTGCCTATCTATCAAAAAAACTAGACCCAGTGGCCTCGGGCTGGCCGCCCTGTTTGTGAGTTGTCGCAGCCATTGCCGTATTGGTAAAAGACTCAAACTAACCATGGGACAAGATTTAACCATTATGGCCACCCATGCTATAGAGTCCTTGCTCCGAGGGACCCCTGACAAATGGATGTCTAATGCTTGTATAACTCATTATCAAGCACTGTTGCTAGATCAGCCTTGGATCAAGTTCCAGGGCACCCCCAGCTTAAACCCTGTGACTTTGCTGCTGGAAGAGAGCTCCTCGAAGCCCCCGCACTGCTGTTATGAGGTAACGGAGTTCCAGAAACTACGTTGGAATCTCACGGATGTCCCAAGACATAACCCTGACCTGACACTCTTCTCGGACGGCAGCAGCTTTGTGCAGGATGGAATAAGTTTACTTTGCAAGGAACTGTTTGGGCTGAGCCCCTACCACCAGGGACATCAGCCCAGAAAGCAGAACTGATCGCCCTAATGGAGGCCCTAAAGGCAGGGGCAGGAAAAACAGTTAATATTTACACTTATAGCAGGTATGCATTTGCCACGGCGCACATGCACGGGACAATCTACCAGGAGAGGGGATTGCTGACTGCAGAAGGGAAAACTATTAAAAATAAAGAAGAAATCCTGAACCTTCTGGCAGCTATATGGGCCCCAAAGCAAGTCGCCATTATCCACTGCCATGGTCATCAGAAAGGAAACTCAAAGGAGGCGATAGGAAATAGAAAGATGGACCAAGCAGCCAAGGACGCTGCTTACTGCAGGACCCCCGAAGTATACAGATGAAGACCTCGTGACCACACGAAAACTGGGCGGAATTAATAACCCCGAGGGATGGCTGCAACTCCAGGACGGTAGACTCTTCCTCCCACAAACTTTGGGGCGGCAACTTCTATGCCAACTCCACGACAGAACTCATTTGGGAAAAACAAAACTAACTGAACTCAAACAGAAGGAATTCTTCCTTCCCCGCCTAGATCAGCTGGTGCAGGAGCTTATTCAAGGCTGTGATACACTAACAGCACTAAGGTCAGTGTATCCACCCAAGGAGTCCTGGACTGGGGATTAACCCCCAGAAGACATTGGGAAATAGATTTTACTGAGGTAAAGCCTGGACAGTATGGGTATGGGTACCTCTTGGTGCTGGTGGACACTTTTTTGGGATGGGTAGAGGCGTTTTCCACTAAAGCCGAGACCGCCTCAGTTATTGTCAAGAAACTTTTAAACGACATCATCCTGAAATATGGCCTACCCATATCAATAGGGTCAGACAATGAGCCAGCTTTTATTTCAAAGCTCACAAAAGGTATAGCAAAGGCATTAGGGATAGATTGGAGTTTACACTGTGCATATCATCCCCAAAGCTCAGGTCAGGTAGAAAGAATGAATCGGACACTCAAGGAGACCTTGACTAAATTAACCCTGGAGACTGGTGAGGGGTGGGTAACCCTCCTTCCCTATGCCCTCCTGAGGGCTAGATGTACTCCCTATATTAAAGGCCTAACCCCCTTTGAAATCCTCTTTGGACGGCCTCTGCCCATTACTCCCAAAAATTGGAATAGAAAACATGGCAGAATTATCTAACCATAACTTGCTTCAGTCACTACAGGCACTCCAAAAAGTTCAACGGGCTGTAATAGAAACCATGCAGGCGGCCCTCCAGAAGCCAGCTCCAGAAATCCCTCACCCATTCCAACCCGATGATCGAGTTTGGGTGAAATGGCATAAAACCGAGGCTCCTGCCCCCAAGTGGAAAGGCCCTCACGTGGTGATCCTGACAACACCAACTGCCGTTAAAGTCAGTGGCATCCGTCCTTGGATTCATGACTCGCAGGTGAAAGCAGCCACCGACACACACCCGGAGACATGGAGAATCATCAAACCAGC
>CAUYQG010261923.1:0-66006 GCA_963574415.1 Tarsius wallacei
CTACTGGGAATATACCCTGAAGAACTCAAATCACTCTATAAAAAAGATACCTGCACACGTATGTTTATCGCAGCATTGTTCACAATAGCAAGATCATGGAACCAACCATGCTGCCCATCAAAAGAGGACTGAATTAAAAAAATGTGGTACATATACACGATGGAATACTATGCAGCCATAAGAAAGACCAGAATCATGAATTTCACAGCAACCTTGATGGAACTAGGGTCTATAATACTGAGTGATCTCTCACAGAAACAAAGATCTGAGTATCACATGTTTTCACTCATATAGTGGACCTTGAACATCTATCATAATACTATAAGAAAAGAATTGACAGTGGTGGGAAACTATGGGGGGGTAGGGAGGGGAAGTGAGGTGGGATTAACTGTAGTCAATATCTGTCTGGGGACAGGGAAACACCTCTTATCAACAAGGGTGCCTGAATGATGCATATTTGTATACCTAACCCTTAACTGTACCCCACAGTTTTAAAATTAAAAATATGTTTAAAATAAATAAATAAATAAAATAATAATCAACAAAGGAAATTAAAAAGCTTGAGGATGTTGGACAAAGTTAGCTGGATGTGAAGTGGGAGAAGAACAAACACACTCTTGCACTGTGATTTCTGGATTTCATTGGCCAGTACAATATCCTACACCCCACTATTCCTCCCTTCCTCTTTTGCCCAAATAGTAAGTAATACAAAGTGGCCAGTTTCTTGATTTACCAAGTAATGATATTTAAAAACAATAACAAAATCACCATTTACTCTCTCCATTATTTCACATAGGAACAAACTGATACCAAAAATATAGGATGAACATGATTTCAGGCGGAGAATGTTTTATGAAGAATTCACTACATTTTTCCTATTTTCTTCATTTTGTTACTGGTATGGGCTAACCTCTCTGTGGACTGGAATTCAAACCCATTGCCCCAATGTACTTTGGTGTTCCAGCATCATGGATAAAGGCACCTACACCACCAACTAAAATATTCTACTCCTATGTAAATACATATGTATTTCTTAATACATATATATATATATATTTGCAGTTTATAATATTATATAATCCCAATAGAGTAAATATCTGTTCTGATATGTTTTCCTTAGTGAGAATAAAACCTGTTTATCACTGTGAGAGGCAGTACTACTCCATATATGTAAGAGTCCTCTTCTGTAACAAATTACAATATTATATATTAAAGTCAAGATTCTCTGGATATACAAATAGTATAAAGGCCTTGGTTTAAACCTTATATTACTTATAATTCTGAACTGAAGTTTTTTGTTAGCATGATGATCTCTCTTCCTAGACAGTAAACCTTTGAGGGCAAGAAATAGTTTCTTCCATCTTGGTACCCTTACAACTAAAGCAATAGTTAATACACATTGATTCCTTATAAGTATTTGTTGAATGATCAAACAAATGACTTTATTTTGGCTATTTTCCTGAAACATTATAATTATACATAGCAATCCCTGATACTGTTTTATGATTTATTGATTGAAGCAGCAATTGGATCTGTCCTTCAACACTCATTTCTTCACTCTTCAACATATATGAAACCCTTAGTATGTGCCTCTGCTTTTACTAACTACTCCTGGTAATAGAAATGAGCAGAATGCAGTCTCTGACTTCAAAGATGTCAAGAATATTTCCATTCTAGAGCTCATATGATCCTTTTATGAGTGATATAAATAGAAGTGATCTAATCATCTATAATCTGAATAGAGTAAACACTTGCTCTGATATGACTTCTTAGTAAGAATAAAACCTGTTTATCACCATAAGTGGCAATACCCACTCTATTTAAGAGTCCTCCTATCTAATAAATTATAGTGACTATCCCCATGACACTGTTTACTTAAACTGGAGTTTTAGCCTTAGCCACTTAAAATGAAATAATATTCTGCTTACTATTGCAAGTCTTATTGTATTTGCTGTTCTCCTGTGCAGACCCTTCCAGTCGGCACTGAAAACGATGCTGCCAAAATTCTTGAAACCAAGGGTTTCGGAGGTTTGTTTCTGGCCGGAGCTTCAGATAATAATCATCAAACCACTTGACATCAGGAGATTGGAGCTTGATTGTGATTCCACCAACAGCTTCTCGCTGATATCCATCTGTCACATCATACCTGTCAGCCCAGCCATCACTGTAGGGAAACAAAAAACCCTCAGCTTAGAAAAGATATCTTCTAAGAAAATTAGTCCATTTACTTTTCTTTGGAAAAGATTAGTTATTAAGTGGCTACTTCATGCCACAAGATGATCCTTCATTATACCTAGGTAATTATTGATGAAGCAGCTTGTTAGAATAAAACGTGCAATAACACTGTGGAAACTTTGGGCCTAAGAATGTTGGAAGGCACTAATCTCACTTACCTTGAACTGCAGAGGATAACCTAGAATTTTTGGAAGAATTTTAATGCTTGCGAAATGCAGCATATACATGGAAGCTGTATAGTATTATCATTCACATGATTTAAAAGACATGTAATAGCTAGGTCAAGTTAACCTTAAATACATTATTTTCTTTTGCTTTTTAATAATCATTGCAATGTTCATAAAATAAGAATAAGAAAATGTTTCAAAACGTACCTAACATTAATCACATATTACACAATATTTATTTTTGTTCATATTTTATAAGTGAATAATAAAGAGGTTAAAAAAACATGCGGACAAATGTCAATTTGTCAGAGCTGCAGTCTGAATTTTTTATAGCCCATAGTCCATATACTCTTTCCTATCCCAAATAACTTATACAATACATTGAAAATATACATTTGATATAATATTTAACATTAGAGTTCCTGAAAGAATATCTCAACAGTGAGTCATCAAGGATGGTGACAGGAATCATAATCTGCAGCATTACTATCATTCTATGTATAGGTCTCTCAAAGCAATCTAGGATTTTTAAAATAAAAGAATTAGGACAGGTGTGGTGGCTCAGTCGGTAATCCCAGCACTTTGGGAGGCTGAGGCGAGAGGATTGCTTGAACCTGGGGGTTCAAGACCAGTCTGGGCAACTTGGTGAGACCTCGTCTCTACAATAAATCACAAAAACTAGCCGGGTGTAGTGGTGGGTGTCTGTAGTTCTGACTACTTGGAAGACTGAGGTGGAAGGATCATCTAAGCCCAGCAGGTCAAGGCTGCGGTGGCTGTGAGCATACCACTGCACTCCAGCCTGGGCGATAAGAGTGAGACTCCAACTCAAAAAATAAAAATAAAAGAATTAGAAATCAGAGAGTTCATATTATAATGGCATAAAAAAGTATAACAGAATAAGAAAAAAGTATTCTATGATTATTTGGAAAACATATGAAACACAACATTGGAAAGAAAAATAAAAGATCTAAAAATGTGTTTATATAAAATGTGAGTACACCGTAGAGCATCCAGAAAGGAGGAAACCCATTTGCCCCTTTTCAATGCCATTAGTATATACACAGCTTGTGCTGTGTGTTTTCTAGGACTTAGTGGTACTATACTTCCTTTGAGAATGTGTAGGTGCTCATTAAAGAAATATGGAGAAAGTCAAGGAAAAATTTGACAATAATAAAAAGTAAAATAAAGAGAGAAGAGAAAGAATTTGGAGAGAGTTGAGAGGAAAAGCAGATGGGAGCTTTCTGAATGAAAAGCAGAAAAAAGTGTTTGGAGGAAAATTAGGACCCTGGAGGAGGGGAGGGTTGGGGAGGGGCAGTGGGCACTGGGGACAGGGCGAAGGAAGACATTTACAATGCTTACCTCATTGATATTCGGAAATTTCTTGTTCACAGAATTTTAATTTATTTTTATCTTCCTTTGAATGCATTTTTGTCCTTAAACTTTTTTTTTTCCAGGCAGATGATCCAATAGTTTGCATATAAAACCAGTGCCAGGGAAAGTATTATGTAAGTAATTGATTAAAATAATGCACAAAGCATGCACTTTTTGCAGCATGCTCTGCTGTACCGAGTCTGACTTAAATATTGATAATTGGGAGCTGTTCCAAAGGTCATAGATTACTCATTAAGATATCACAGGACTTCAGAAAACATGAGACATTTACTAAGGCATCGGTGGGTGGAAGAGGAGGAAACAAATAAAAAAATAAACCATTTCTTCCTCTAAGTCCTTCTTGGCAAAAAAATATTAAACATTATCTATGGTGAAATTGCAAAAACTTTTGTGGCAGATTAGAGAGAAAAAAAAAAGGTAATGTAGTATGTTTTGTCCCAATGTTGAATTTGGTTACTTCACACATTATCTTCCCCCAAGTTTCTCATTTTCAGCTCCAGAAGATTTTATTTAAAGCTGACAAGTTGAAATGAAGTGGGCTTGTTTGCCTCATTTTCTCCTCTGTTTTGGAGGGTTTATTATATCACTGAGATGAGAGTGTGGGTCTCATTGGCACTCGAGGAGCTGCATGGGCGTGCAGCAAATGGGACAGGAAGCTCTGTTTGTCAAGCAGAGCCCCATTCTCCAAGGAAGTGGGAATTTAAATTGCTCCTTTTGTTAACATTAGCTCGCTCTTATGTAACACTATGATTATGAATATTACATAAGAAATGTAAGATTATAATGGGTCTAATTTATCCTTCATAATTCATTCATTGAATTTAATGGAGATTGTAAAAAGCTTGTCTTGATAAACTTTTTTGCAGGTAATATTCCCATAAAAGAAAAGTGTCAGGACTACATAGCGATAATTTACTCGTCTCTCATCATGTTCTTTTCTTTGTATGTGTGTGTGTGTGTGTGTGTGTGTATGTTTAGGTATAAATCTTTTCTCTAAGTTTAAGAACTTAGCGAATGACGATGTTTTATTCATAGTCTTTTAAGTTAGAGTGAGTTAAAAATAACTTTTATTCCATATGTGTCCAATTAACAGCAAAACAAAAACTGTAAGTGAGGTAGCGTGGAAATAGAAAATCACAATATCTATGTGACAAAACAGGGTCATTCTATGTAAATTTATTGGAGAGTATCTGCTATGTAAGTTGCAAGGAAGGTCATTAAATGTTGGCTAAATTAGAAAGTGCTGCATTGACTTTAGTTTATTAAATATTAACATTTTTATTAAAATGTGCTTTTAAGATTGTATTAAGATGATAGAGCATCCCTAAGTATGATAAATCCAGTAGTAAAATGAAATACCAAGAAGAACAAGCTTACCTTTCTACTATCTAATGTTTCCCATTACTTTGATAGAGTGAATCTTCAAGATTCTGGCACCACTTTGATGCCTTGGATGATATATATTTTACCAAAGCAAGGGAAAACAAAGGGAGGAAGACAAGTAAAGAAACTAACATTGACTGAAAACCTACCACATTCAAGGCATTTTTCTCTTTATTATCTATCCATCCATCTAATTTCTCCCTCTTCTCACTGGTGGGCATTTTGCCCAGTTCCTCATAATCCATTTTATCTTTTTCTTTCCAATTGCTTGGATGTACAGTTGATCATTATTATTTAGAGATTCTGTATTTGCGAATTCAAATGTTTGCTAAATTGTATTTGCAACACCAAAATCAACACTGGTAGGATTTTTGTAGTCATTCACAGGTGTGCACAGAGTAGAAAAATTTTGAATCTACTGATGTGCATATCTCCATCTGAGTTTGAACAAAGTGACTATCTCCCTTTTTATTTCCGTACTCACACTATAAATTAGTGTTCTTTTCAATTGTCTATTTAGTGTTAGGTCTTTTGCATTTTTGTCCTTTTCTCGGTGATTTTGTTGTTTAACTTGGCTTTCAAAAGTAGTGCTGATGTGTTATCTACTGTTTCTAAGATCAAGATGGCTGTAATATATGTAGAAAATACAGCAGGTTTTCTGCAACCTAAGATTCCACCTCCATAAATTTAATCCATTGTGAATCAAAAGTAATTGACAAAAATCACAATAATAAAAGTAATACAAATAAAAAATACAGTAAAATGACTATTTACACAGAACTTATATTGTATTTGAGATATAAGTAATATAGATATGGTTTAAAATATGCAAGAGAATGTATATACATTATATGCAAATACTAAGCCATTTTATATAAGTAACTTAGGTATACTTGGATTTTAATATAGGGGCGCAGAAGAGGGTCCCGGAACCAATGCTCCACAGATACTGAGGAACCAGGGATGATTGGGCATAGGAAAATACATATGTTAGATAATTTATATTCAGGCATGAATAAAATGCTATTGCTGTAAGTTGTGTTACTAAATCAACAATATATATTAAATAAGGTGTCTTTAAACAGAAACACATGTAAACCAAGATTATATATTGACTAGTTGCTGAAAACGTGACTAAAGGCTCACAGCAGTCTAAACTTGTATTTCCTCTAAGAGTGATGGTAATTATTCACTATTAGTGTTTGTTGCGTGTTTATAGAACTTTACTGTGAATATTGAAAATTGGCTTATGTACATACAGTCTTAATCAGGATGTTTCTTGGCTAGAGAAACAGAGTCACTTGGACAATTAAAATAGGAAAAAAACATTGTTAACTTACTTAGCTTGACTTAACTAGAGGGGGAATCTTTATTCATATGTACCCAATTTTCAAAACACCTCTACAGTAGATACTTAGATTTCTTTAAATAGTCCCTGCAGACATATTAATGATTCATCTAGCAAGAATTTTCTTTCATTTTCTTTCTAAGGTTGCATTACCAAAAATATATTCTCCTGCTCTACAAGCTACTCTTCCCACTTTCTCCTTTCCACCTTAACTCTCATGATTTCTCATAACGAGCAACTTGTGAAAGTTTAAATTTTCTTTATTTTCAGGAAGACAGTTCTTGTTTAAAACAAAATTGACTCTGGAATTCTCCAGCTAAAATTTTTCTTCTAGGTCTCTATAACCTTCATTCTTTTCTTCTGCATATATTAAATATCTACCTGTCTTAAACTCAGTTATTTTGTGGCAATAAACAGTTGAATATCTCAGCGGTATAGAACAGAAACTTCCTTTTTGCTCAGTCTTTATGTTCACTGCAGATGGCCTACAACTCTGTTCCATGTCATCTTCATTGTGAGACAATCTAAAAGAGCAATCAGCTTTTGGGACATGCCAGTCTTGTAGAGGGAAAAACAGAGAGCACAGGGAGCCATGCAATGGTTCTTAAGACTGCTAAGAAATGGCATATACCACCCCTGCTCACATATAACTGACTGAAAAAGTCACCTGGCTAAACCCAACCCAAATGGGACAGGCACTCATGGTTTTCCTAACAGAGAGGAGCAGTGCATATTTTGAAGAAAATGCCATCAACATTTCCTAGGTGTTGAAATTATGTTGAAACTGAAAAAAACATAAGTTAACTAGGTTTTAGACACTACACTCCAGGAGTTCACAGTCTCATGGAGGGATGAGAAAGGAGGGCAGATGTAACTAAATGATTGTTATGGGTATGAACCAAATTCGGGAGGGCTGCAACGAGAGGGCTGATCTGTAAATAATTGACTAACTCTCCTTAGGAAGATAAGATGTGGAGTGAGTTTGCAAAATGTGGATAAAAAAGTGATAATATTACCCTGATGTTACTTTCTATATAGTGAGAAGATATTTGTGAATGAAGGAGTAGTGGATGTGAAGCATTTTAGCTTAGGGTACATGGGACAGTGAAGTAATGGGAAAGTTAAGTGGAAGAGGACCAACGTGAATGGCCTTTTGTCCCATCCCAAAGATTTTAGATGTTGTCATGTAGATATTGGAAAGTCACTGGTGGCTTGTAAGGTGGGAAATGATACAAAGAGATGCAGAGAACTAGATGAATTTTTCTAGCGGTTTGAACTCTGGCAGCAGGTCAGAGCAGTTGGAGATGAATATTAGAGAATCAAAGTAGAAAATGTGTTGCAATGGTCAAGGGAACCAATGGAGAATCAAATTAGAGAAGTAGGGATGAAAAGCCATATTTGTGAGGAATCCTAAGGCAGAACCCTTATGACTAGACATGTGGAAAATAGAGGACAAAGAAAGTTTGTTTTTATGGTTTGTGGTAGAAGGATAACAATATTGTAGTTCCATATTATAAGGGTAGACAACATAGGAAGATGACGAGTCTGGTATAAGAAAGGAAGAAAATGAATAAGAGTCCGGGTTTGTGATAATCAGATTTATCTTTATATGACTTCTGTCATTTCTTTTTCTCTTGAGTTTCTACATATTCTCTGCATGTACAATAGATTTAAATGTTAAAAGATACAACTTATTGTTCTTACCTGTGGTTCCAATACCATTTTAACACACCCTGTTTTATTAGCTGTTGGCACTCAAAAAATATGAGAAATAATGGCAATTTTAGAACTGTAAAGATTTGGGACTCTATATAATTATATTCTTATAAAATTTTGAACTTTAGAACTATTATTGTTATCATTCATTGCATTAAATTAATGAAATATAAAGCAGATAAATTGTTATAATTATAAAATAATTACTGTAGGGTTTACATCCAACAGGTTTAATATCACAATTATTTTTTGCTATAATGTGAAAGCCTCTGAGGACTACATGCCAACAGGAATATGTAAAAATAAATATTGAAACATTATGAAGAAAAAAGTTTAAGAATTATCAAATGTTAGAGTACAGATGGTAAATAATTTAAAACTCTGTCCATCTTATCAAAATCTAAATCTGTAAACTGCAGACAATATAATTTCTCTCTCCTTTCCTCAGGTTCTATCAATATTACTATCAGAAACAATAATAATTATAGCAATAAAAATAGCATTGAGTAATCCTTTACTAAAAGTCTCAATATTTTATCTATTCTAATTTATTAATTCAGTAAGCATTTTTTGTTTTTTTAAATTATTTTATTTTAGATTCACAGGATACATGTGCAGGCTTGTTACATAGGTATATTACTTCTTGGTGAGATTTGGGATGTTATTGAGTCCGTCACTCAAGTGGTGAACATGGCACCAAATGGATGGTTTATCACCCCTGACCCCTCTCCCTCCCTCCACTCTTTGGAGTTCCCAATCTCTGTTGTCCCCACCTTTATGTCCAGGTATACTCAGTGTTTACTATAAGTGAGAATAGGTGGTTTCTGTGATAATTCAATTATAATGATGTTCTCCAGCTGCATCCATGTTGATGCAAAGGACATGATTTTGCTCTTTTTTTATGGCTGCGTAGTATTCTGTGGTGTATATGTACCATATTTTCCTTATTCAGTCCACTGTTGGTTCCGTGTTTTTGCTATTGTTGATAGTGCTGTGATAAACATACTTATGCAAGTGTGTTTGTGATAGAATGATTTATGGTCCTTGGGGTATATACTTAGTAGTGGGATCACTAGGTTGAATAGTAAATCTATTTTTAGTATTTTTTGAAATCTCCAAACTGCTTTCACAGGGGCAGAACTAACTTACATTCTCACCAGTAGTGTATGAATATTCCCTTTTTCCAACAACCTCACTGACATCTGTTGTTTTTTGACTTATTAGTAATAGACACTCTGACTGATGTGAGATGGTATCTCATTGGGGTTTTAATTTGTATTTTTCTAATGACTAGTGATGTTGAGCATTTTTTCATGTTTGTCAGCTGCTTGTATATCCTTCTTTGAGAAGTAGCTGTTCATGTCCTTTGCCTACTTATTATTTTTTGTTTTGTTTTGTTTTTGTTTTTGTTTGAGTCAGAATCTCACTCTGTAGCCCAGGCTGGAGTGCAATGGCCCGCTCATGGCCACTGCAGCCTCGACCTGTTGGGTTCAGGTGATCCTTCTGCTTCAGCCTTTCAAGTAGCTGGAACTACAGGCATGCACCACCATGCCCAACTAACTTTTTGATTTATGTAGAGATGAGGTCTCATCATGTTGCTCAGGCTGGTCTTGAACTCCAGAGCTCAGGTAATCCTCTCGCCTCAGCCTTCCAAAGTGCTGGGATTAAAGGTGTGAGGCACCATGCCCAGCCTTTGCTCACTTTTTAATGGGGTTATTAATTTTTTCTTGTTGATTCATTTGAGTTCCTTATAGATTCTGGAGCTTATTCCTTTGTCCAATGCATAGATTGAAAATATATTCTCCCATTCCGTAGGTTGTTTATTTACTTTGTTGATTCTTTGATTTTTGCTGTATTTGCATTTGAGGCTGTAGTCATCAATTCATTGCCTAGGCCAATGTCCAGAAGAGTGTTTCTCAGGCTTTCTTTTAGGATTTTATAGTTTGAGACCTTACATTTAAGTCATTAATCAATCTTTAGTTACATTTTTATATGATAAGAGGAAGGGATCCAGCTTCATTTTTCTGCATAAGGTTAGCCAGTTTTCCCAGAACTTTGTTAAGTAGGATGTAATTTTCCCCATATTTGTGTGTAATGACTTTGTCAGAGATGTGATGTCAGACAACAGTTTTATTTCTGGGTTCTCTGTTCTGCTCTGTTCTGTTACATTGGTCTATGTGTCTATTTTTGTACCAGTACCATGCTGTTTTGGTTACTTTAGCCTTGTAGTAAAGTGTGGCCATGTGATGCCTCCAGCTTAGTTTTTATTTTATTTATTTTTATTTTTGCTTATAATTATTTTGGCTATTGGAGGTCTTTTTGCTTCCATATGAATTTAAGTATTATTTTTTTCTAGATCTATAGAAAATGATGCTGATAATTTGATAAAGATTGCATTGAATCTATAGATTGCTTTAGGCAGTATGGAAATTTTAACAGTATTGATTTTTCCAATCCATAAGCATGTAATGTTTTTTTTTCTATTTGTTTGTGTCATCTTTGATTTTCTTTAGCAGTGTTTTGTAGTCCTTATTATAGAAATCTTTCACCTCTTTTATTAGCTGTATTCCAACGTGTGTATGTGTGTGTGTGTGTGTGTGTGTGCATGTGTGTGTGTGTCTATTGTTAATTGGAATGTGTTCTTGATTTGGCTCTCAGTTTGAACATTGTTGATGTGTATAAATGTAACTGATTTTTGAGCACTTATTTTTGTATCCCAGGAGTTTACTAAAGTCATTTATGAGTGTTGGGAGTTTTTTGATAGAATCTTTAGAGTTTTCTGGATATAAAATCCTATTATCTGTGAAGAGAAATAATTTAACTTTTTCTTTTCTTCTTTGGATACCATTTATTTCTTTCTTTTAACTGATTGTTCTAATACTATGTTGAATAGAAGTGGTGAGAGTGGCCTACTTGTCATGTTCTAATTCTTAAGGGGAATGCTTCCAACTTCTGCTCATTAAGTTCATACCTGGCTGTGGGTTTGTCATAGATGGCTCTTATTATTTTGAGGAATGTTCCTTCAGTGCCTTCATGGTTGAGAATTTTTATCAGGAAATAATGTTGGATTTTATTAAATGCATTTTCTGCATCTATTGAGACAATCATTTGGTTATTGTTTTACTTTTGTTTATGTGTTGGATTATGTTTATTGATTTGCATATGTTAAACCAGCCTTGGATCTCTGGAATAAAGCCCACTTGATCATGATGAATGACCTTTTATGATATGCTGTTGTATGAATTTTCCTAGTTTTTGTTGAGGATTTTTGCATATGTATTCATCAGGGATGTCATTCTGTGTTTTTTTTCTTTGTTGTGTCTTTGCCATTTTTTCATATTAGGATGGTGTTGGATTCATAGAATCAGCTAGGGAGGAATCCCTCCTCAATTATTTGCAATAAGTTTGGAGTTTTGGTACCAGCTGTTCCCCATATGTCTGATAGAATTCAGTTGTGAATCCATCTTGTCTGGGATTTTTTTTTGGTAGGTAGGTTTTTTTAATTACTGATTCAGTTTCATGTCTAGTTTTTGGTCAGGTCAAGGTTTCAATTTCTTTCTGTTTCAATCTTGGGAGGTTTTTTTTTCTAGAAATGTATCTATCTCCTCTAGGTTTTCTAACTAGTGTGCATACGGATGTTTATTATAATAATGCCTAAAAATATTTTTATATTTTCTGGATTGATTGCAACATCACTTTTTTTTGTTCTGAGTATATTTATTTGGATTTTCTCTCCCTTTATTTGCTGGTTTGTTTTTTGTTATTCTGACCAGAGGTCTGTTGATCTTGTTTGTCTTTTCAGAAAATCAGTTTTTTGAATTGGTGATCCTTTGCATTATTATTATTATTTTTTGCCTCTATTCGGTTTATTTCTTCTCTAATGTTTGTTATTTCTTTTCTTCTGATAGCTTTGGTTTTGGTTTGTTTCCATTTTGGTAGGTGAGATGTTAGGTTGTTTATATGAAACCTCTCTATTTTCTTGTTTTGGGAATGAAGTGCAATACAATTTCCTCTTACCATTGATTTAGTGGCATCCCAGAGGTTTTGGTATTTTGTGTCTTTATTTTAATTTGTTTCAAATATTTTTAAAAAAAATTTCCGTCTTTATTTTGTTGTTTACCCCAAATTAGCTCAGGATCATGTCATTTTATTTCCATGTATTTGTGTGTTTTTGAGTGTTCCTTTTGATGTTTATTTTCACTTTCATTTTGCTGTGGCCAGAGAAGTCACATGGCCTGATTTCAATTTTTTGGAATTTATTCAAGCTTGACATAACTGAGTATATGGTCAATCTTAAAGTATGATCCATGTGCTAAAGAGGTTAATGTAGTTTTTGGATGGAATGTTCTATAGTTGTCTGTTAGATCTAATTGATCTGGTATTTAATTTAAGTACAGAATGTCTTCATTTTATGCCTCAGCGATCTATTTAAAGCTGCTAGTAGGTTGTTGAAGTACCCCACTATTGTTGTTTGGCTGTCTATGCCTTCTCTTAAGTAGCAATTATTTTATAAAACTGGGTGCTCTTATGTTGGGTGTATATGTATTTAAGATAGATATTTCTTCTTGTTGAATTGACCCCTTTATCATTATGTAGTACTCTTCATTATCCTTTTTTACTTTTATTGGTTTAATGTCTATTTTATTTGATATAAGAATAACAATTGCTTTTTTTTGTTTGTTTGTTTTCCATTTGAATGGTAGATCTTTCTCCATCCCTTTACCTTGAGCCTATGGATATCATTAAGCATGATATGGGATATGGGTCTCCTGGAGACAGCAGAAGGGATTTTTAAAAAAATTCTAATTTGCCACTCTGTGACTCTCAAGTGGGGCATTAAGGCCATTGACATACAGGGTTACCATAGAAATGCAAAGATTTGTTCCTGTGATAATATTGTTAAGGAGGTGCTTACTGTTCTCAGTCTTGTGTATGATTTATATGATGTGCAAGCAACGCAGTCCTTGTGCTTTTAAGTTAGATGGTGTTATTCTTCTGTTTCCATGTTTAGAACTCCCTTAAGCATCTCTTGTAGGACCAGTCTAGAAGTGATGGATTCCCTTAGCACTTGCTTGTCCGAAAAAGAGGTTATTTCACTTCTGTTTATGAAGCTTATATTGGTAGGGTAAGAAATGGGCCCCAAATCTCTTTTGACTTGTATGGTTTCTGCTGAATGGTTTTCTGTTATTCTAATGGATCTCTTTTGGTAGTGTTCTGTCCCTTATTTTTAGCTTCCTTTAAGATTTTGTGTGTGTCTGCACACTAACCTTAGGTAGTCTGACCACTGTGTGCCTTGGGATGGTCATCACATACAGAATTTCTTTTATCTGCATGTTAAGCTCTAGCATGATAAGGAAGGTTTCCGTAGTTTCTGCCTGCAACTACTTTCTCGAGTCCTCTCATTTTTTTTTTTTTCTTCTCTGTCAGGAATGCTGATCAGAAATAGATTCGATCTCTTTACTGAATCCTATACCTCACAAAACGTTTGTTCATTTTTAATTTTCTTCTTTATTTTTGTTTATCTGGGTTGATTCACAGTATTGATTTTCAAGCTCTAAAATTATTTTTTCTTCTTGGTCAGGTTTGTTGTTGGCTTGCAACTGTATTTTGAAATTCTTATAGCAACTTCTTCAGTTTTAGAATTTTAGTGCCATTCTTTCTTAGAATGGCCATGTCAGCTTTCACTTCTTGAACTATTTTTTTGGCCTCTCTGATTTGGGAGCTCACTGTCTCTTGAATTTTTCTTACCAGTTTACTTGACATCCATAGTTTGAATTCTATGTCATCATGGACAATTCATTCTGGATAGATCCATTGCTCAGGAGCTGGATGATGAATCATTTAAGGGTGATGAAACACTATTTTTTGTGTGTATTGCCAGAGTTCTTGCACCAATTTATTCCTATCTGAGGTGCTGATGCTTCATTCTCTCTCTTTTTCTTTGTTTTCTTTTATTAGTTTACTATTTTTGGAATGCAACTTTTAAATTTTTTTTCTATTTTTCTGTTCTTTATGAATGTGGCTGTGGTATATGTTATATGTCATGAATTGCCTTCATTCCTGAGTACTTTCAGAGGACCAGTGGCCGGGATGGATTTCCTGGTTGCAGCTACCTTGCTGTGACTGCCTTGGGGGTTACTAGTTGTAAAGGCAATTTTTTTGTAGGTGGTGTAGTTCAGGCTGTAGATGTGTAGTGGGTGCTGGAACATGAGGTCTGGTAGCAGCAGAACACCACACTTGGCCTTTTCAAGGGCCATGAGGCCTCAACCACAGTAATCAAGTAGGTATCGGGTCCTCCTTGCTCCTTTGGACCCTGGAGCTGGTGATCCTCCCTCTGGAAAAACAGCCAAGAGCTTGCTGTTCTTGCTTATATCAGCGGCAGGGTCTGTGCTGTGGGGGCCACATGGAAATGCTGCAGGGGGCCTGCCTAGTGATTCTGGAGGCAGGTTTGCCTAAGGGAAAGTGTGTCTCCTCTTCAGACAAGTGAGGGGGGTGCCTGCAATCTATCTGGGAAAATGTAGCCTTGAAGAGGGAGGGTAAGAGGGATTCTGACTGCTTGCCGCTCTCACTTATTTGATCTGTGGATTCTGTGTTGGGGGGCACACTGAAAAGCCTTGAAGGACCAGTTTAATGGCTCTGGAAGCTTGATTTCCCTAATGGGTGGTGGGTCTCTGCCACCATGTTCAGATAAATATGGGATCCCCATGTATTCTGTGTGCCTAGAACAGGTGATCTGCATTTGGGGGAAGTATCCTAGATGGGGGAAGAAACCCTGATCACCCTGATGCGGGGAGTGGTACTCTGTTCACTTGTTGCTCCAGCTTATTTCGGCTGCAGTCTGTGTTAGGGGTATGTGCACTCAAACACAGCAGCAGGCCTGTTTAATGACTCTTGCTGCTGGTTTTTCTGAGGGGCATAGTTTAGATAGGTGAGGGAATCCTGTGTGCTTTGATGTCTGAGAGCAGGCAATCCACATCCTGAAGGAAGCACCTGAGATGTATAAAAGTGATGGATGCCCCAACTCCTTGTTACTCCTGTTTATTTCAGCCGTAGAGGCCATGCTGGGGTCATTTGATATCTGTCTGCTGGGCTATTCCTTCCCTGGTACAGGAGCAACAGTGGCAGAGGCTGCAGCTGTCCTAAAGTAATTGTCCTTCACGGAAGAACACTGAGTCTTCTTCCTTGGCAGATGGTGGTAGCTGCTGCTAAGCTGCACAAGGATCAGTGGCCTGAGGGACTCCATGTGGACTTGAGCAGTGCCTTTGCATGGCTCCACTTTATTCTGGTCTGGGGGACTGGGGGCAGGGGGTCGCAGAGGCTCTCCCTTTGAGTCAGGGTAGCTAGCACAGGTTAGGTATAGATAAATTTCCTGTAGGCAGATTTTAGAAAGTGTTCAAACATCTTTAAAATTATATTTTACTGCAGGCCGAGCTGGCAGCCAACCCTACCCCCTTGGCAAATAAACAGAAAACCTAAGGTATGCAAAAATAGGACAGTCCAACATTTCAATTCATAGTTTAGCATAATAGCCACTATGAATATTTCAGGTTCCCTATCAAAGGCAGAAGACCCAATACCACTCCTTAACTAACCAAAGCCATAGAAATGATAATAGGACCACCTTTTAGCTCATCAACTTGTGAACTGGAAATGTCTGGCAGGTATTTTGCAAAAGACAATGTGATCAGGAAAAGAACACCCTTCCTCTCTTCTCCCATCAGAAGCAGAGAGATGTCAATCTCCAGAGTGGCATGCCACCCTCTTTAGCATACCAATTGTTGGGAAAAAAATATATCATGTTTCTTAGTTAAGAGCAAAAATCCAGTCTTTCCTTTTAGAGAGATTTGCCCATGCCAGAACTCTTTGATACGAAACTTTTGCCTACTCTTTCTTTCCTCTCTTCTCTAATAAACTTTGTTTTAAAACTTCTGGCTGCTCTAAAATTCATTTTAGGATGAAACCAAAGAATTCACAAGTTTTATGCTGTATTCCACCTGACATTACCTTGTCTCAGATTACAAGAGTCCATGGTGGTTATGTGAGTTCCTGAAGGCTTCTCACTCACTCACCCCTCCACCACACTGGGGGACTCCCATGGCTCTGCACTGGGTCTGTGTTGGCAGGCTGCCCGATTTCACTCCTCTGCTTTTTGTGGGACCTGCCACTTCTCTGTTGAGCCCTGGGTTGTGTTCTTCATATCCTACTTGGAGTGTAAAGATTTTTTTTTCCTATTTTGGTTTCTCTCTGTGAAAGATAAACACACTAGCTGCTTCTAGGCATCCATCTTGAATCGCTCCTAAAATCAATAAGCATTTTGAATTCCTCTTCTGTGAGAGACAGTGTGGGTAAGTTTCAGTCCATGCTCTCAAAGAGTCAATAGTCCATTAGGCATGGCCTGCCAGAATAGGCATTGCCAACTTCCAGGATTTAGGTTTCATCCTTCAGACTGAATATTCTCTTTCCTTTTTACTCAATCTTTCCACAAACAGTGCAACTTATTAGGTTTCCAGTCACTGAATTATCATTTACTGAAAATTGCATTCCTGTCCTGTCTCCTAAGATTATTCTCTGATCACTTCAATTAGTATTCTGAGTGTTTCCAAGCTCTTAATTCTAACATTTACAATCTCTTAATTTATTTACATGGAAGGTTAATTGCATACAATGGTTATGGATTTAACTAGTTGAACTCTCAAATGGCAACATGGTCATTTATTATAACGCCATAGCATTTTGGGGGAGGCATCTCTCTGTGCTACATTCCATCGACAACCAACAAAAATAAATCACCTCAAAGTCTGTTCCAAAATGAGCAGTAGCAGACTAAAAATGTATACATCTGAATGACTATTCCTAGATATTAGCAGTCAGTAAGCTTGTATCAGAAGATGTGAATGTCGGTGGTGGGGGTGGTAAAGAGAGTATGCCAGGCACACAAAGTTATTCTTGCTCACTGAAATTATTAGTTCTACTTATCATGATGATATTAGTACTGTTGAAACTAAACACCCACATGCCGTCTATTGGAGATATAGCACACTGACACTTGTTCCTCAAATATGTAACACTTTCACACTTCCCAGTTTTTGAGTATGCTATTCCCTTAACACAGAGTGCCATTCTCTCAACTCTTCACACGTTTCCTGATTTGATAAAATCAAATTCATCAAGCAAATTTAGCTTGAATGCAACTTCTCAAAAGGCTCCCATGGGCTCAATAGTTCCCTCTGCTCTGCTTCTAAAATACTGTGACATTCATTAATTTATTGTCTGAATAAGTATTGTTTACTGAGTAAGAACTAATATTCGAAATGTGGGAATACAGGGGTGAACAAGGAAGGCAAGATTTCTGCTCTTATAGAAGTCACATACTTTTAATTTGCACTTGTCGTCATATAAAAGTTAGCCACATTTATTTTTGTTTCTCTCAAGTAGACTATAAATTTTATTTTTTGGACATCATATATCTTTAATGCTTATGATAGTGCCTGGCACATATCAAACACTTAGGAAATGTTTAACAGAACTATAAAATTATGCTTTAAAAGGCAAACTTCAAAATACACAGAATTCTTTTCAGATAGCTACATCCACTCATTTTTAACTGAGAAAACAACACTGTCAAATGTGCTTTTTGAAATGACTCTGAAAGCCTGAGTGGAGTCCCCTCTCCAGAATGGTGCTGTCTATTCTCCACCTGATGCTATTAAGATAATGAGCACTTTCATTAGCCTTCATCCCAGCAATATTTTTTTTTCAAAATCTGTTCAAAACCTATATAATTACTATGGAAACTGTTATGCTGCCCACATATAATCATCATCCTGCCAACTTTCTTTCCAATTGCATTTTACAGATATTTTGGGATTTTAAAAATTCTAATAGTGGGAGTCTACTGACTGCTTGGCTGTTTTCATATAATATCCTCCCCCCACCCCTTCTGGGGAGTAGGAAATCTTAAAATCTCTAAATAACAGTGAAAATCAAGGAACAATATTGAGATTTTAAATAAAAGTTCTTATGAATATACACCAACTAACACTAATAAATTGTTTAATTCCAAAAGGAAGCAAAATGCAGAGTTGTTAAGAAAAAAAAATGAGTTCATTGACTGAAAATCAACTCATCTCAGAGGTTTGTGAATCTCAGTTTTTCCTGCTTCCAAAGATTTATAAAAACTAAGTAGAGGTGGATTGGAGGAATGAAAGAACATTCAAAAGTAGGAAAAAAAGTCAAGAACCTGGAATTTGCTATGTGTCTGCTGTAAGGTGATTTCCATTGTATGACTTTGCCTAATGTTCTACAGGCCTTATAAGTAATTATTATTAGCCCCAGTTTTTCTATATGAGAAAATGGAGACTCTGAGAAATTAAGTAACTTACTCAAAAACCCACAGCAAATATAGAGGGGCTGTAAAGCCAGATCTTATTAATTCTAAAACTCCAGCACTTTTCATGCTTCATAGAACCTACTAAATAAAGACATATAGTGATGACAGCACTGAGAAGTGTTTCTTAAGGAATTAAATTTAAGACATATGCATTGAAAAGCAGGGAACAGAATGCAGATTGGGAATGTGTAGGCAGAATTCTAAGATGGTGCCCAAGATTCCTGATCTTTGAGGTATACATACCTCTCTTAGTCATTAAATAAAATACTTATCCGGATAAATTCTTCTCTGGAAGTATCTTCCAGATGTAATTTAGGTTCCCAAATAAGTTTATCTTAAAGTGGGGATATTATCCTTTGTGAGTCTGACCTTATCAGGTGAACTCTGAAAAGAGACTGGCTCTTCCTGGGAAAAAAGTTTCAAGAAGGATTTGATTTGAGAAAGCGGGAGAGACTCTCCACTGTTGACTTTGATGAAGGAAGGAGCTACATGAAAGAAGTGCAGGTGACCTCTCAGAACTGAGAATGATCCCCCAGCTAACAACCTGCAAGGAAAAGGGGACTCAGGCTTACATCCATAAAGAACTGCACTCAGCCAAAAACTTGAATGTTCTTGGAATAGATTCGTCCACAAAACCTTCAGAAAGGAAAGAAGTTCATCAATACCCTGAATGCAGACTGCTTGACGATGAGCAGGGAGCCCAATTTGCCATACCTGGACTCCTGACATCTGGAAGATATAAGATAATAAATCCGGGGAGTGGGGGAGGATAAAAAATGCATATTGCTATAAACTGCTAAATTTATAATGATTTGTTACACAGCAATAAACAGTTATTGCTCACTCCCCACATTGATTATTTATTTCCTCAGTTGGAAAGCCAATTATTACTGGAAGAGATAAAGTCTTAGGAGGTCTGAACTAATTCTGGCTTTATCAGTGTAGACTGACTTCCAAAGACCTAGGGATTATAGAAAATAATGGATAGTAAGAAAAAAAAAAGTAAAAACTTGGAATACTTGGAAGATTCATTCTGCCTTGTTTTGGGCTTTAGGATGGCAGGCCTTTTCTCCTCTGATTTAAAGTCTTATCCTCCAGAAATGCCTCTTCACTATACACATCCCTTACAGAGAAGAAGCTGAGAAGTATCTTTGTAAATAGGTTGATTACTTTGTGTATTACACAATACTTTGTGTATTACAGAATCTTTTGTTTCCCTTGTCATATTATAGCTATTTGGAGAAATGCAAAAATTGAGGCTATTGTGTAAAATGTGCAACAATTTAGTAAGCAGAATGATTCAGTTAAATAGAGAAAAGATTTTGAGTAAGCTATTGTATCCACTGCTTTATAAAACCTTTTCTATGTTTTTTTTTAATGAAGTTTCCTTTCTTAGAATAACCTTCCAGTTTTCAGTCTATTAACTCTTCTTCCACTGAATGGGCTGATTCCTTTTGTTAGGATGGTAAACTTTCATCATAGAACTAGTACTTAGAGTTTTCTGTTACATGTCTGTGCTAGGACAAAACTCACCTTTTCTAAAATGGTTTCTTTTCTTCTTGTTTGCCTCTTTAATGAAGGTCACACAACCTCCAAGAACACAATCAAGCTGCTTGCGGTGTTAATCACAATGTTAAATTAATCAATAATTGCTTATTGAACACCTATTAAATTGCAAGCAATAAGGCAGATTTAATGGTGATATTGATGAACATAATCCTTATCCCACAATTTATTTTTTCCTTTTGTCTCTCATAACAGGTCACTAGGGACATCATAATTTCAGATCTAATACATTTTCCTCATACTTTCCTTGATCTTCCTGCAGTATTTGACACTACATTTTCACTTAGCAAAATATAGTGAGTAACATTGCACATGCTAAATTATCTGCAGAGTGCTACATATAGGGAATAAAGTTTAGGAAACTATCATTTCCTACCCATACTTCAGCATTAGAGACATAAATGTAAATGTAAAACTTACTTGAATGATAACAATGACTGTATTTATTGTTTGTCCTCTATTAAGTATTGTTCTAAGCTATACATATATATTATACACCACATATATTATGCTTATGTGTGTATATATATTATACACATATATATATTATGCTTAAGTTTATAACTCGTTAGGTAGTATACATTCAGGTGGGTTCCATGTCTCTCAAGCTAAATTTAAATGATCTTCTTCCGTTTTAGGGGAAAACAGAGAAACAAGCAATAGCAAATTCTCTCTGGAATTCAGATATAGTCTCAGATTGCCTCTATAATTTTTTTACATATTATATATAATTTGATAGCAAATGGGGAGGCACAGAAGGAGCAAAACTCAACAAATGAAAACCAAGGAAATCAGGTGATTGAATCTATCCCAACCCAATTATTAGAGTAATATTAAAAATAACTATGATTAACACATTTTAAGCCAAAGAATTTAGTTGAAAACAATAATTTATTGAAAAGATAAATTTAAAAAATTAAAAATTCAAGGATTCAAATTAAGAATTCAGTAGATGTGTTATTTTTTAGTAAAACAAACACAACCAAAGTTATGTTTAGAAAATTTAAATAAGAAGAATAGAAAGTATCCAGACTGAAACATGGAAAGGAACACTTTTTTAAAGATAAAAAAGAGAAGTATGAAACATGATGAAAATGCATGTGGTTGGATTCCCAGAAAGAAAAGCACAGAAGAATGGGGCCAATATTTAAAGAGATAATGGTGGAGCAAATTTCAAAACCAATGCAACAAACCAAACCACATATTGATAAGTATGATGAATCCAGGGCTAGGTGCAGTGGCTCACGCTTATAATCCAAACACTTTGGGAAGCAGAGGCAGGAGTATTGCTTGAGCCCAGGAATTTGAGACAAGCCCCGGCAACCTAACGAGAACTTATCTCTACCAAAAAAAAAAAAATAAATAATAATAATAATAAATAAAAAAATTCTAACTGGGTGTGGTGGTGTGCACCTGTAGTCCCAGCTACGCAGGGGGTTAAGGTCACCTGAACCTAGGAGTCTGAGGCTGTGTTGAGTTATGATCATGCCACTGTAGCCTAATTGACAGAGTGAGGTCCTGACTCAAAAAAAGTATGATGAATTCAAGAAAAACGAATATGAAGAAATTTTACACTATACTCCTCTTAGTAAAGCTGCTAATAATTAAAGGCAAAGTGCTTGAAAGGAAACTGCAAAAAATAGAAAAAGAATCAAATTCAAACCAAAAAAGAGATTATCAAAAATTAAAAATGTATGAAGAATTGCTGAAAAGTAAATGTATAGTAGAAAAATGTAGAAGGCCAAACTGAGTTTTTGAGAAGGCTAATAAAACTTATGAACACTGAACACTTGGCAGCAATAATCACATAAAAAGAGAAATGTTCAAGTTACAAAAAAATTAACAAAAAAAGATAATTTAAATAGGGCAGCCTATAAAGATTTTGTGAAAGATGTTATGGCAATAAATTTAAAAATTTAGATAAAATAGACAAATCTCTAGATAAATATGACATAATGAAACTGAAGCAAAATAAATGTAAAACCAGCATTATTATGCATCTATTAAATCAACTGAAGTTTATTTGAAATCTGTCCATACACACACACACACACACACGCACGCACACACACACACACACACACATACATATAACTTGGCCCTTCAGCTTCACTGGCAAATTATTCCACACCTTTAGGAGAGAACACCAGTGCTTATAATTTTTTTTTTCAGAGCAAAAAAAAAGAGGAAACACTTCTCAATTAACTTTATGAGTCCAGAAGAACTGTAATATCAAATTATGAGAACAATTTCACAAGAAAAACAAAATGCAGGCCAAATCCTAATACATATCAATGAAAAATCCTAAGTAAAATATTAATAAACTCTGTCCAGCAATATTGTTTACTCAGAAATGCAAAAATTAACAAAATAATGTGGCGAGTCACTAAATTAAATAACACACGTGATCAATTCAACATCGTTCTGATAAAAAAAGTCCTTAGCAACTTAGCAAAAGAGATAGTTTTCTTGAACTATTCTAAAGTCTTTACAGTGAAGGTCATACACAACAATGAAATGTTTACAGAGTTCTTCCTGATATCTAAAGCAAGTAAAGGATGTTTTTTCTCACTACTTTTCAGTATGTGATTTACTGTTCTAGCCAGTTTATTAATGAAAGAAAGGAACTAATAAAGAGTAAACTGTCATTAATCAAAGACAATATGATTGCTACATAGAAAATCTAAAATAACACATAGATAACCTATAGATACATCATTAATATAATAAGCAAATTTAGGTAATGTAGTGAACATTAGTTTAGCTTCCATGAATAAATTTAATTTCTATGTATCCTAAATAATTACAAAATAACTATTTAAATATACCATTTAGAAACAACTGAATACACAGAAAAAAATCTAAACAAGACATACACAATATCTCTATGCATTTAAGAGAACTTACATGTGACAAACTTATAGTTACATCATATTCATAAATTGGAAAATGAAGTTGTTAATTTTCCTGAAGCTGATTTATAAATTTAATGTAATCTCAATCAATGTTCTAGTGAGTTTTTCTTGCTGAGGTTAAGTTGTAGAGGATAGATCCTAAATGTATAAGAAAAAGGAAAACATTAAAAATAGCCATGCTTGATAAATGCACTAATAGAGAGCAAGACTTATTAGAAAGTTACAATTTTGTATTATTTGTAGGGATAAATAAATAAACCAATGGAGCAGAGTCCCACATATATATAGAGACTTGATTTCTGGCAAAAGCAGCACTGCAAAGAAGTAGGAAAAAAATGTTTATTTAAAAAATTCTAAGTTAATTGTATGTTTATATATGGAAAAAATCTTGACACTTATTCCATACCACTCATGAAAATTAATTCTAGGTAGATTGTGGATCTATGAATATGAATAACACCATAAAGCTTCTAGATGATAACAAAAGGTGATACTTTCAGCTTCTTAGGAAAGAAAGACTAATTATAAAAGTCAATATTAGAGACAAAGAAGGTCAAGATGGCTTTCTGAAGACATGGCACAATTGCAGTTCTCTGCAAAGAAACCTATATGGAGAAGCAGAGCAAAGGTTTTGGGGGCTGACCTGAAAACTTAAGCTGAGGTCTATCAAATGGTCAATGGGGAACACAGATGATGGACAGTTCCAAGCCCCAGACACTCCTAGAGGTGGCCCCAATGGAAGAACATTACTGTACACAGAAGGGGTGAGTGAAAATGACAGCTTTCTTCTCTACACACCCCATGTGAGCCTCTTCCGTCTCAGCTAAGAGAAAAACAGCCTAGGAACTCTCCCCACCCTACACTCCTCCCATACTAGCTGGGCACAAAGGGCTGACCTAAATAGAAACAGAAGCATCAGCAGGTGCCACATGGAGACCCAGTTCTCAAGTGCTAGGTGCTGTGGCCACCAACTGCCACTCAGAGAAGCTCAGCTGACAACAACCTGCAGGGGTGTTCTGTGGTGTGTGGGTCGACAACTCTCCCTTCCTCCTCAGCAATCAACAGGGGCAATGTAACCAATCTGGGGAAGTTTCTCTGGTTCTGGCAACTGTTGTGACCTTAGGTTAGGGCTCCAGACACTGCTTGCACTTAAGGGGCTGCCATTCTGGTCGCAGCTCCTCCCACAGAACAGGATAGTATTTAAGAGGAGGCACAGCTCTGCACAGCAGTGTGGTGGCAATGGCCACAGTTATCTGAGAACAGAGGAATAAATAAAAAATCCCCCACTGCTTTCCTTTGATCCCTAGCTGAGAGAGGTGGTTCAGCCCAGATGGGAGGAGGCTACTTCACATTCCCCAAAGTCCTGAGCCAGAGTGGAGCTGCAAGGCCTTGCTGGGCTCCTGTCAATCCTGCTGACAAATGGTCTAAGGAAGAAGATGTTATTGCTTCTCCCAGAGGGAAACACCTTGTTCCAGACTGCACTGGTGAAGAACAGCCAGATGGTTTTCCCTCTAATCACCACTCTTCCTGTCACTCATCCCCTACTCCGATACAAGCAGGTCAAACAAGGGAGAATAGGCAAAAAAATAAATAAATATGGGGAGACACCTCTTATCAACAAGGGTGCCTGAATGAAGCATATTTGTATACCTAACCCTCAACTGTACCCCACAATATCATAATAAAAAATATCGAATATAAAAATAAATAAATAAATAAATAAATAAACTCCACAAACTGCCACCTCAATAATAGTAACTTTAACTAAAAAGCAATGAAACAAAAAATAAAAAGAGAAGAGTCTGTCCTCACAGATGCGAAGAACCAGTGAAAAAGCATTGACAATCCCCAAAGTCATAATGCACTGAAAACCACAGAAGGGTTTCCAAGATCCCAAGTAATGGAACTCATCCAAAATGACCTGTTGCTAAGGGTAGACATAGAATGGATGGCAAAGACACTTGATGAGATTGATAAGAAAGTGGACACACAGATCATCCAGGCCACAAAAACAGTGCAGGAAGTGAAAAGTGTACTGACCATTAAGAGAGGACTGACCTTAACTCCTGGAAATGATATGAAGAATTCTTTCTTGGAATTTCAAAACACAACAGCAAGCCTCAACAGCAGACTACTAGTCAGAGGAAAGAATCTCAGAGTTTGAAGATCATACTAACACGGTTCAACAAAAACAAGGAGAAAATATTTAGGAAGAATGAACCAAGCCCATGAGAGGCTTGGGATTATGTAGAGATCAAATCTATCATTGATTGGTGTCCTTGAGAGAGAAGGAGAAACTGAGGATACCTTGGAATAAGTCTTCCAATATGTCATCCAAGAAAATTTTCCCTATCTTGCTAAAGAGGTGGCCATGCAGACACAAGCAATTCAGAGAAAGCCTGTGAGGTATTACATGAGAAGACCATACCCAAGGTACATAATAATCTGTCTCCACAAGGTACACATTAACAAAAATTCCTAAAAGAAGCTAAAGATAAGGGACAGACCACCTACCAAGGAAGACCCATCAGAATTGCAGCAGACTTCTCAGCAGAAACCATACAAGTTAGAATGAATTGGAGTTCCATCTTTAGATTTTTAAAAGAAAAGCAACATCAGACAAGATTTTTCTATCCTGCCAAGCTTATCTCCATTAATGAAGGAGAATCCTTCTCAGACATTCAATCCATAAGAGAACATGCCACTTCTAGACCAGTCCTTTGGAAGATGCTTAAGAAAGTTCTCAAAGCAGAAATGAAGAATGGTTTCACCAATTGCAAAGGCATGGACAAGCACAGAGCTTACAGACCATACAAATCAACCACAAAACCTAAAAAAGTAAAGCAGCCTCTTAATAGCAATATGACAAGTACAATTCCCAACATATCAGCAATTAAATGTGAACAAACTGAATGAGTCACACAAAAGGCATAAAATGGAAAACTGGATAAAGAAGCATGATCTATTCCTCTGCTGCCATCAGGAAATCCATCTCATTGCAAATGACACCCACAAGCTAAAGGGCTAGAGAAACATCTTTCAGGCAAACGAGAAACAACAGTAGGTGTAGTTATTATTGTTTCAGACAAAACAGACTTTAATAAAAGTCAAAAAGGATACTAAAGGATACTACATAATGATAAAAGACTCAATCCATCAGCAAGAAATATCCATTTTGAATATATATATGTATAACATATATACATATATTTTGAATATATATATATATATTCACACACACACATATCTTCAACAATAGAGCACCCAGATTTATAAAACAATTACTAATTAAAGGACATAGACAGCTATACAATTACAGTCAGAGATTTTAATACCCCACTAACAGCCTTAGAAAGATAATCAAGACACAGAAACTAGCCAAGAAATCTGGAATTTTAACTCAACACTTGAGTAATTGGATCTATTAGACAACAACAGAATACTCAACAATCACAGAATATACAAGGAGTGTCCAAAATGTATACACATTTTAAGAGATGTTATCTATTTATTACTTTTTGAAGTTGAATTAAATTACGGTAGCAATGTGTAGAATAATTTTTGCTCAGTCTTGCTTCTGCCATTTTCTTTGACTGCCCTGCCCGTTTCAGGGTGACACTAGCATTCATTTGATTAACACCATCTTTTGAGCAAACATTATACTTAAAAATGTGTATAAATTTTTGGCACTCCCTGTAATTCTTCTCATTGTTCAAGGGATATACTCTAAGATTGATCACATACTCAGATATAAATCAAGCATGAATTAACTTCAAAAGATCAAAATCATACCAAACACCTTTTCAGTCCACAGTGGAATAAAAATAAATATCACTACCAACAGGAACCTCTAAAACATTGCTCAAAATAATAAGAACATTCTTCAAAATAATAAGAGTCATCTATGATAAACCTGCAGTCAACATCATACTTAAGGGAAAGAATACATGGAAATTAAACAACATGCTTCTAAATGACTTTTGGGTTAACACAGAAATCAAGGCAGACATGAAAAGATTCCTAGAAACAGACAAACAAAGAAAGATACAACACATCAAAACCTCTGGGATTCCATGAAAGTGTTGCCAAGGGAGTGACGTTTATAGCATTGCACACACATATAAAGAAAATAGAGAGATCTTAAGTAAACAGTCTAACATTGTACCTAAGGGAGCTGGAATAACAAGAGTAATCGAATCCAGGAATTAATAGAAGAATTAAAAATAATTAAAATAAAGTCACAGTTAAATGAAACAGAGATAAAAAGCTTGTACAAGGGATCAATAAGTAAGATACTGGTTCTTTGAAAGGATAAATAAGTTTGACTCCCGGCAAGAGTAACAAAAAAAGAGAGAAGAAATTCAAATAAACACAATTAAAAATGAAAAAGGTGATGCCACAACTGATCCTGAAGAAAAACAAAAAAATCAGAGATTACTATGAACATCCATAGGTGAATACCCTAGAAAATCTATTGGAAATGGAGGAATTCTGGGCATCACATAACCTCTCAAGATTGAGACAGGAAGAAATTGAAACCTAAACAGGCCAGTAACAATCCAATACGCTGACTTAGTAATAAGAAACTACCCATCCAAAAAAAGCCCTGGGCCTGATGGTTTCTCATCTAAGCTGGTACCAATCTTATTGAAGTATTTCAATCAATTGAGAAGGAAAGAATCTTCTCTAGCTCGTTCTATGAAGCCAGTATCATCCTGATATGCAAACATGACAAGGATCCAACAAGGAAAAAAAATTACAAGCCAATTTCCCTGATGAACATAGAGGCAAACATTCTCAACAGGATTCTAGCAAATCTCACCCAACATCACAGTTTAAAGATTTTTCATCATGACTAGGTAGGCTTTATTTTCTGGATGCAAGGCTGGCTCAACGTATGCAAATAAATCAGTGTAATCCATTACAGAAACAGGTGGAAAACCAAGAACCACATGACTACCTAATTAGACTCAGAAAAAGCATTTGATTAGATCTAACATCCTTTTTTGATAAAAACCCTCCAACACCTAGGCATTGAAGGAACATTCCTCAAAACAATAAGAGCCACCTATGACAAACCTGGAGCCAAAATCATACTTAATAAGCAGAATTGAAAGCATTCTCTCTAAGAGTTGGAACAAGACAAGAATGCCCATTCTCATCCTCCTATTTAATATAGTACTGGAAGTCCTAGCCAGAGCAATCAAGCAGGAGAAAGAAATTAGAGATGTCCAGTTAGGAAAAGAGGAAGTTAAATTACCCCTCTTTGCAGATGATATGATTCTATACCTAGAAACCCCTAGGGAGTCTGTCAAAACTTCCTTGTACAGATAAATGACTACAATAAAATCTTTGGATACAAAAATCAATGTGCAAAAAACAGTTGCATATCCATATACCAACAGCAAGCTGCTGAGAACCAAATTAAAAAACAGCAAAAAATAATAATTTCATTCACAGCAGCAACAAATAAAATAAGATACCTTGGCATCCATCTAACCAAGGAGGTGAAAGGGCTTCTTTACAATGAGAACTACAAAACACTGCTCAAAGAAATCAGAGATGACACAAACAGATGGAAAAACATCACATGCTCATGGATTGTAAGAATCAATATCATCAAGATGTCCATCCTACCCAAGGTATTCTATAGATCCAACACAATCCCTATAAAATCCCTAGCATCGTTTTTCACAGGTCTTGAAAAAACAAGATATTCATATGGTAGCCAAAAAGAGCACAAATACCTACACAATCCTCAGCAAAAGAAACAAAGCAGGATGCATCACACTTCCAGACTTCAAATTTTACTTCAAGGCTACAATAACAAAGGCAACATGGTACTGGTACAAAGATAGACACATAAACCAATGGAACAGAATAGAGAATCTGGAAAAAAAATCATGAAACTTTAACCACCTCATCATTGACAATGCTGACAAAAACAAACATTGGGGAAAGGATGCCATATTTAGCAAATGGTGATGGAAAAAGTATGCAGAATTATGAAACTGAAACCCTACCTATCTCTATATACAAAAATGATCTCAACATGGATCAAGAACTTAAATGTGAAATCTCAAACTATAAGAATCTTAGAAGAAAACTTAGAGACACCCTCCTGGACAATGGAGTAGGCAATGAATTCATGGCCCAGTTCTCAAAAGTAAATTCATCAAAATCTAAAATTACCAAATGGGTACTTGTTAAGCTAAAAAGTTATTGCACACCAAAAGAAACCATCAAGGGAGTAAAATGATAACCTTCACAATGGGAAAAATTATATGCAAGTTATGCATCCAACAAAGGCCTAAGATCCAGGATCTACAAGAAACTCAAAAGAAAAAAAAATAGCCACATTAAAAAGTGGGCAAAGGACATGAAGAGACACTTCTCAAAGGAAGACATTCAAGCAGCCAACAAACATGAAAAAGTATTCAGCTTTATCAACCATCCAAAAAAAAATGCAAATCAAAACTACAATGAGATACTACCTCACATCAGTCAAGATGGGCCTTATTAAAAAGTCAAGAAACAACAGTTGTTGACAAGGCTGCAGAGAAAAGGGAACGCTTTTACATTATTGGTGGGAGAATAAGCTAGTTCAGCCTTTGTGGAAAGCAGTGTGGCATTTTCTCAAAGAACTAAAAATTGAGCTACCATATTATCTAGCAATCCTATTTCTAGGAATATACCCAGAGGAAAATAAACTACTCTACCAAAAAGACACCTGCACATGTATGTTCATTGCAGCACCATTCTCAATCTCAAAACATGGAACCAATCCTGATGCCCATTGAAAATGGCCTGGATAAAGAAAATGTCATACACATACACAATGAAATACTATGCAGTCTTAAAGAAGAACACAATCATGTCCTTTGCAGCAACATTGATGCAGCTAGAGATCATCATTCTAAGGGAACTATCACAGAAACAAAAACTGAATACCACATGTTTTCAATCATAGGCAGACCCTAAACATTGGGCACATGATGACAAAGGCAAGAACAACTGATGCTGGGCACTGCTAAAGGAAGGAGAGATGAAAGGGGTATAAAGGTCACACAACCACCCATTTGGTACCATGTCCACTACCACGGGGAGAGAGGGCTCACTAGGAGCCCAAGTCTCACCTGCATTCAATTTTCTTATGTAGTAAATTCTTACATGTACTCCACAACTCTAAAATAATTATAAATTAAAATTAAAACGTAAAAGTCAAGATTGTTAAAGGTATCTATAATATAATCAATAACTTATTTTCATCAAAAGGCATCACAAATTGAGTGAAAAGGCAGGTCACAAATTAGATTATATTCTCGCTGTGTGTGTATGTGTGTGTGTGTGTGTGTGTATATATACAGATGATAGATACACAGATGACAGCAACAGCTAGATGGACAAATAGATAATCTTAAAAGGATTCATATTTAAAATACATCATTCTTACAAAATAATAGAAAATATAAAATTCTACAGAAAAAAAGGTCAAAAAGCTTGAACACTTCACATCTCATGAAATAGGATTTGAAATGACCAATGAAGTTTTAAAAAGTGCTCAACTTTAATCATTAGGGAAATACAAACTCTAACCCCTATGAATAACACCACACACCAACCAGATAGCTAATGTTAAAAATGGTCAGCACAGTGCAGGGTGTAATGTGGAGCAACTCCAATTCATAATTATTGATGTTAAAGGCATAGGTTGTTATAAGCCCTTTGGAAAACTACTTGTTAGTATCTACTACAACTGAATAGAAGCTTACAATCTAATTAGCAATTCCAGCCCTAGGTGTGTCCCTAATAACAGTGCTATTATATGCATACCAAAAGGCATATGGAAGAATGTTCAGAGTAGCACTTTATTATATTTTTAGCTGACATTTTCTTTTTTTTATTATAAAGATATGGGGTACAATTCAAGGTTAGGTATACAAATGTTGATTATGCAGTTACGATTGTTGATGAGGTATGCCCCTCCTTCCCCTAGCAATTTCCCTCAATTACCAATTCCACCCCCCTGACAGTTTCCCTTTAGAGTCGATCATACTCAGTGATCTATCACAACAACAAAGAACAGAGTGCCATATGTTTTCACTCATAATCGGACCTTGAACAATATTATAATACTGTAAGAAAGGCATTGGCAGAGTAGCACTTCCTAAAATATCCCCCATATTAAAAACATGTTAATTGCCAGTTGAAAGGCTAATAAGTTGTGTGGTTTATTTACATAATACAATAGGAGATAACAATGAAAATGGACAAACTATTGTTATTTGAAGCAAAGGGGATAATATGATAAACATAATATTGAATTAAATATGATATACTGAAAGAAAAACATACTTACAGTCCATTGATATAAAATGTTGAAGGAAACAATAACCTACAATATTGGAAGTTAAGATATTGGTTTCTTTTGAAGAGTGTGTTAGACTGTGAGTGAGCAAGATGGAACTTTGGAAACCTGTTCACTGGAGTACTGGTAAAAGTTTTATTTCTGAGCATGACATGTTTTTATAAGCTTGTTAACTTTGTGAAAATACAATAAACTGTACATCCATGGTTTCTGTGTTCTTTTGTATTATATTTTCCTGCATTAAAAAACCTTTATGAGCCGGACTCGGTGGCTCAGCCTGTAATCCCGCGCTTTGGGAGGCCGAGGTGAGTGGATTGCCTGAGCCCGTGGGTTCGAGACCCGCCTGGGCAATTTGGCAAGACCTCATCTCTACAATAAATCAAAAAATTAGCCGGGTGTGGTAGTGCGCGCCTGTAGTTCCAGTTACTTGGAAGGCTGAGGCGGAAGGATTGCCTGAGCCCAGCAGGTCGAGGCTGCGGTGGCCGGGAGCGGCCACTGCACTCCAGTCTGGGCGACAGAGTGAGACTCCAACTCAAAAAACAAAAAAAACCAAAAAAAAAAAACCCTTATGAAAACCTAAAACTTAATATCTGATTGGTCCAGAAATTTATGATGCTAACTTGTAAAATTTTAAAAACAAATTCCAAGTTTCATTCTCAGGAGCCTTAAAATGCTGAGGCTTCCCAAGGAAGATCCTTAGAGTCCTTTGCCACCCTTTTAAAAAAAATCAGTGATTTCACAATAAAACTTATTATAGCTAATATAGAGAAATGCTATGTAAATGTAGGTGAAAAAGATGAAATTTATAATTAAACTTCACAATCTGAGTACACAAACATTTATTCACCATCTACTATGTTCCAGGCCTAAGTCAAATAAGATGATGAAAGTGTTGTTCTTGTCCTAGTAAAGTTTACAGTCTGGGAAGGATTGGGGGACTAAATAAAAAGATCATTTAAAATAAAATGTAGCAAGTTGAATAACAGAGATCTGTCCAAGATGAGACATGGAATTTAGATCCAATTCTTGAGAAAAAGCTATTTTTAGTAGGTTGATATCTGGTCTCAAATCTAAAATGACAAAGAGAAATGTACACAGAGCAAGAAAAGATATGAGAAAAGCCTCTTGATTAATGTAGCAGATATATCCGTACTTAAATCTAATAGGAAGAAACACTATGGTCCAGGAAAAAAAATTCAAAGTAAAATATAAAAAGTATAGGCCATATTTGTGTAGCATAGAATTGTTACAGCAATAATATTACAAAAAGAGGAAATTACCCAGGAAAACTAAAGACACTAAAAAGTAAAATGGACATGATTGAGAGATAATAAATTAATCAACATATATATATATATACACACACATATATATATCTATGTTAAGTACCTGTTACATGTGAAGCAATTTACTAGACATTGAGGATACAGTGGTAAGCAAGAGAGAAATTCCTGTGTTGAGTCTTGAAGTTTTTGCAGAATCTTTCAGGTGAAAAAATGGAGGTGGTATTGAAGCACTGCAAATACCATGGACAAAGGCAAAGAGGCAAGAATCTACATTTTTTATGCAGGGAAAAACCAAATCATTTAGTTTTCACTAAATATGGCACTAATTTACACAACTTTATAGATGAGTCTTTTGTACAAATGGATATGAAACCTTTCCTGTTTCATGTACTTATTATGAGGCTACTGCAATAAGTAACAGAGAAATGAAGATTTGAAATAGGGAAATGATTGTAAATTGGAAAGTAAGGGACTAAAGTAAGAAATACTGTATTTATAAAGTCAAAGAGGCAGGGTTTGGTGGTTAATAGTTTATGGAGAATGGAAAGAAAATGAGTTTAGAACGACTGAATCTTCTGATTTGAGTGATCGGTGCCATTTACTAATGAGAAGTATGTTTGTTGGAAGAGTTTAGTTTTAAATATGTTGACTTTAAAATGTTTGTGGGACATTCAAGTGAATATGTAAAAACTATAGTTACACATGTAGTCTGAAACATAAAGAAGTCTGGTCCAAGATATTTAGATGTTATCAATAAACTGGTATTTGGTAGAACTGGTAGAAAGAATGCGATTACCCAATGAGAATGCTGTGTTATGAGCCATGGATAAATTCACTTATTATACTTTTTGCTCTGACAAAATTTATTTTACAGTCTGTATCACCCATTAAGTGGTTTAAATGTACTGCCTATTCATTTCTAAGTGTCCAGTTAGAGCAAAAACTGTATCTCAGAGGCAGAAAGTGATTAAAAAAGGTGTTTAGAAAGATTCATTTTTTGAGTAGAAAATATGAACCCAAACTATGAGAAAAGCCTAAAGAAGGCATAGTTTAATATCTGTAATTTCAGACCAGGGGATGCCATGCCATTTTGGAAAAAAAAAATACTGTAGAGTATAATTATCAAGCATTTATGTGCCGTAGGTGGTGGAACTGTGTTTGGAACAAGCAGACGTGAGGGCAAGGCATTAACCTGTAAAGATACCCAGTAAGAGAATTCAAAGTATAAGGAAAGAATCAACACATCTCATTTACATGCTGGATATAAGAAATGTCAGAATGAAGTGGAGAATTGTTCAGAGTTATATTTGGATGTGGGAGGGGCTGTTGAGAGTCACTGACCTCTGCTGCATTTTAGAAGTTTGACTACTTCTTTCTCGAACATCTTTTATTCTTTGGTTTCTATCATATCAGACTCTCCTGTAATGCCTTTTGGTTCCCTTTTTCCTGTCCTTCAGACAGGTGAGTTTTTTTCTACACAAAAACCTTAGATGTGTGTTCTCCAGGGTTTGGTCTTTGGTATCTTTTCACTGAGCTGTTGTTACACAGTCCCTCTTTTAGATGTTATCCTATGACTTCAATCACCATTTTATTTAATTACTTCTAAGTCTCTAGTTGCAGGCTTTTTATTCCTCCTGAGTTCCAGATCAGAGTACTCAATACCTAATAGACAGCCTGACCCAGCAGAACCTCCAAAATAACTGGCCCAAGAGTACTTTTCATTTTTCCAATTGAGATTTTTGTTCTTTTTGCCATACACCTAAGGTGGATGCTACCATTATTCCTTTATTGTTCAATTCAGAATTGTAGAGGTGGGGCAGTGCCACTTTTACCAGGGAACAGCTCCTTTCAGAGATAAAATCATGGTGATTGATTCCATTGCCTTACTATCTTGGGAATCTATTCCTTCTCCCATAGCCACTTCAGTGATGGCTTTATTTAGAACCTCATCACCTCTCACTTGGGCTAGGTGCTACTGGTCTCCTTTGCTGTTATCAGTGAGCTTTCCAAAATACAAATATAGTAACATTACATCTCTGCCAAATAGTTTTTGCTCCCTTGGCCATTAAATGAAATCCAAACTCCTTAAGAAGACACATAAGATTCTTCACGATATTGTACCATCTCAACATCATCTCTCATCATTCCCCTGTTCTTTCTGTGTGCCTCATGCTTCAAGTGCCAACAAGATATCGTATTTTTGTTAATCATTCCTTCTATAGTTTTAATGATCATGTCATGTTTTCTTAGTCATCCCCTTCTCTTCATTTTCCTACCTTCTACATGTTCTTCTTACCTCATTTCAGATGCTCCCTCTATAAACTGTTTGTAATTCTACAAATCATTAAAAAGATAGGCATTTTTGTACTTTGAGCTTTGTGTGCTTAGTTATACCTTAGCATGCATCCCATTGTATTTTAACTGCTTATATGTTTCTCTTGTTCATGAAATTGTTTTAGTTCCATAGTTCTAGCACTTCACTGACTCATTTGTTAATAAGGCAGATACTCCTTAATATTAAATAAATGAAAGGAGTGTGACAATTATGAGAGAAGAAGGACTTTGATAGGAGAAGAAAGAAGAAGATGTGCTGGCAATTTAAATGGGTAAGGATGTTTGGAGGATAAGTGGAGGCTTTAGACTTGTGAAAGATTTGAGAGGAGATGTAATATTTCTGTCTTCAAGAAGACTATTTTGGCTAATAAACTTTTGACACAAAACAATTTAGAACAACCTGAAGCTATATACCAGCAAATGGCAAGTGTTGTAATGTACACAGGAAGAGAAGCTGAACAGTAGGGGTATTTACAGGAATAAAAATGGTGAAAAACACATTTGAAAGAAAATAAAGGACTGAAACCAGTGATGTTATATCTACAGGTTTTGTATACAGGCTGTGAAAAACGAGAATTATCAGCTAAAGAGACTATCAGGCACAAGGGTGGAGATTTTCATGTCAGGTGTAAATGGTAGTAAAAATTCCACCTTGGCTATTGCATCCATGAAGATCCAAATTCTTTCCAAAGATTCTGTCCCACAATTACAATGATTTGCCAAATGGTTCTATCTGAGACTCTATACTTAAAGTCAGTTGTACCTTCTTTCCTCCCTAGTCAGTTGCCCTGTCTGAACTTTTCTATAGACATTGTCCCACATCCCTTACATACCAAGTCAAGTAAAGGTCCTGACATATAACAGGCAATCTATAAATGTTTGTTAAATCAACAATAAGGAAGGATTGGGAGTCCGATGTGACCACGCAGAAGGTTAAACACAGAGAATGAGTATGGTGATACAGAAAGAGTAGTGGCCATTATTAAGGACCTGAGCACCCTCACATGTAGGAGAATCAAACAGTGCTTGGAAAGTGAGAAACATCAAGTGCTGGGAACTGCAGCTCTAGTTTCATGAGCTCTTCAATAAAAGCCCCGAGGTTAATTATAACAAAAAAACTCAGCAACAGGGATCATTAGAAAAGTCAATGTATTCTATCCTTTAGGGAATTTGCCATTATTCCATAAAACTAATTTAATGTCTTAGATTTTATTATAACACTCTCATAAAATTCATTCTAATTCAGTGTTTTATTCTCCTAAGTGATTGATTTTATAACCATGATTGACTGAGGCTCTACTCTCAGCCCTTACCGAGGAATTGAATGAACTGTAAAATTCTCAAAAGCACATTATTTATTCAGTCTCTCATGCGTTATTTGTAAACTTTAAAATGTTTATTAGGCACCTATTATATTAAATGCTATCATTTGAGACACCATGACAAATAAGACTTTCTTTATCCTGCTCTACCTTACCCACACTCCATACACACTTGATGTTCCTTTGTTTCTTTATTATATTTATATTCCAGTGCTTGGAAAATGGTAAACATTTAATACATATTTGTTGAATTAATGAACATAAATTTGAATATTATCAGTGCTATGATTTAAACATGTACAAGAGGTTACAGAAATTATAAAAATAATAATAATTACTTATTGCCTAACACAGTGTATTTCAGAGAGTAGATTTTCAAATGTGTTGATAAATTTTGGAATGAATAAGTGCATGAGACACAGTGAATCTCTCAATTCAAGTGTTCCACTGTTTCCAAGCTGCTAGATTGTGAAAGAGGGCCTTTTAAAAATGAAAATTATAGTCTTGATAAGTTATAAAGTATCTCCAAAACTTGAAATTAAGTAATTCATTTAATCAATACCTACTTATTTAGCATGACTGTGTGCAAGGCATTGCATTAAATTTTATGGTCAAGTGGTGGTCAAATTATGGTTTTATTGAAATAACACATTAATTATTTATCTGAAATTGTAGAGAAGCTAATTATATTTGAGAAATGAAAGTAATCTCTTCTGACTGCCTCACTGAAAAAAATACTTTAAAGCTGTGGAAGTGCAGTTAGAATAACGGGATGATAAGTTGTTTTATAAATTAATTAATAACTCTACATTCTTTTATTGTTGGACAACCTCTAATTTCGCATTTTTATTTCTGTTAATTTCCACTGATGTTAATTTTACTATGTGCATTTATGTAACTAGAAAGTATATATACAATATGCCATACCTTTTATTTATTTGTACATTTGCAGCATTATCCAGAAGTCCTAACTTGTAATATTGTAAGTCGGGTTTTCCTCCCAATATTTATTCTTGTTCTTTTCTACAGTTAATTCACATTTTAACCCTAAAGGTCTCTGACTAGACTCAATCAGGTAATTTCTTCCTTTACTAGGGTTATTGGTTAGGGTAAACTTAGACAATGTGTTTAGCACTTACATTTTTCCTAGACTAGTCAGAACCTTTGCTGGAAATTGTGGAGCACTGATATTATTTTTCTGTCACTGGACAATAGTACATGGGGTTGTAAACTCAGTGGTTGCTAGAGGTATTCTTCTACAACAAGAGAGAGACCGGCTTAAGGATGGAGCTGAAATTTAGAGTCACAAATAAGTGGAGTCAGAATCCTCGTCACACCATGCCTGAAACCCAATAACTGTGGGCTTTTATTTACATGAAACATAAATCCTCTGAATGCTGAGGCCATTCTACAATTAATTATCTATTATTTGTATCAATGACAAAAATATTGAGGTGTTAAATTGAGATGTCACTATGAATTCATTATTGATCATAAGGTTACATCTTTGTACTTGATTCATTACATTAAATATCTAATTTCTATTTATCGAATAGTAGGAGCTGGAAAGTTTTTAGCTTAATGTTGCATATTATCATAATACAAGGACTGTTGTTACTACTTTCAAACAATCTGTTACTAATGGTGCTTTATATATTTCAAAATGTTGGAGTAAATAGATAACTTGATAATGAGATTGGAATCTTTGAAAAATTAAAAATTATAATATGCAAAAGACTATGGACTCAAGGTTAAAGCATGGTGAATTTGAATTGGTTTATCCCATGTTGAACTTCATCTTATTTGTTCATTATCTGAACCATACCATACAATTTGCTGCTTCTTTAGTCTGCTGACATCAGCGCTCATTTTCAGCTTTTAACAGTTTAGCAATTAGCTCATTCTTTCTTCTCTATAATTTTTTATATTAATTCATTTATTCATTTTTAAGCAGGCATTTACTTACCATTTTCTGTATGCCAGGCAATGAACTTAAGTATAGAACACCCAATAGAACAAAAAATATGTATTTGATATCATAAAAATGAAGAAAAGTATTAACACTAAGATTATATAATTACTTAAATTATAAATTGGTTACAACAAACGAAAGAAATAGAACAATGAAGAACTATCAGAAGCTGCTACGACTTAATCTAAGGACCAAAAATAATTCTGTGAAGAAGTGAACATTTAATCTGAGGTCTAAAGATTAGTGGTAATTAATCAGGTAAAGAAATATGTCTAATAATTAACCAGGTAAATCAGTATTCTAGGAAGAAGCACTGTCCTATTCAAAGCCCCCATGTTAGGAAGAAGCATGACTCACTTAAATAAATGAAAAAGGCCCAAACAGAGAATATAGTGGCATAACAAGGGAAAGTTAACATCATAAGAACTTCACAGGCCACTTTAAAGGTTTTAGTCTTGGTCCTAAGAGCAATGAAAAGTAAGCAGGCAATTACAAGATCAGATTTTTATTTTATAAGCATCTATATCCTATTTAAAATATGAAAAATTAGTGATAAAATGCAAAAGTAGAAGGCACAATTGCAAACTAAGGTTCAACTGCACTGATTCAGGAGAGAGGTCGATGTACTTTGCATGATAGTGGAGATGAGAAAGAGTGAGGAAACTTGAGAAACACTGAGGAATGAAATATAGGGTTTTAAGGAGATTATTTAACTTCCGAAACTCTTGCTTAAACAACACTTTGAGAAAGGAACCCAAAATAATCAGTTTTGGGGAGAAGATTATGAGTTCTGTTTTGAATGTGGTGACTTTCTAATACTCAAGTAGACAAATGTTAGATCAGTAGTTTGGAATTCTAAATATTTTGTGCTGGAGACATGAATCCAAGAATGATGAATCGGGCTTTTTTAGGTTGTAACAGAAATCAAATACAAAGTAGCTTGTGTATGTGTGTGTGTGTGTGTGTGTGTGTGTGTGTGTGTGTGTATGTGTGTGTGTATGTGTAATCAATATTTTCTATATTATATGCGTGTGTTTGATAAATGCGTTATCTATCATTTATTTGTATATCCACCTATCTGGATTTTGTTGCCTTATATTACAGAGAATTCATCTCATAGAGTTGACTTCACAAATGACAATATCCTGAGGCTCAAATGATTTTATTAGTTTCTTCAATTTAGAAGCTGAAAAGAAGCTAGAGTGAATTAGTCTGGAAACTCTAGAAGGTGAATAAGTTGAAAAGCATGTGTCATTATTATCAAGGATGTCTCTGTTGATGTCACATAATTTCACCATACTTGATTTTCATTAATCAAATTCAATAAAACATGCTTGACCACATGTTCAACAAGTCTATTTTAAGTGAGGCACTGCTGTAAAACCTTGAATTTGGAACTTATTCCCTTAAACTTATGTTTCATGACATCTTTCTCACTCTATCTTTTGCATCTGTTTAATAAAAACAAACATGACAAAAAGGCATTAGAGTTGCCACAACTTCATTTATTAATGTATTAATTTTCTTACACTAAACCTAGTCTGTTGGCCTGATGCCTCAGTTACCTTCTCGACAGCAAACTAACATTTTACATCTTGCTCTGCCAACACATCTATATCTCACCTTCCATTGCATCACTCTTCCTGCTTTCCTTCTAAAGCCTTCTTGATGGTCTGAAAGCACTCAGAACGAACTATATAAGGAGTGTGGTAAAGGAGGAATGATGATATGAAATCCACTCTGTCTCGACTAACCCGTTATACATGCACACATTTCCCACTTGACTCTTAGGGAATTCTTAAAGAGGTTACTTCATTACACACACACACACACACACACACACCAGAGCTAGATTGGAAAGCCTTTTGCATAAAGATACCTACATCACTTGACTAAAAGAGGAGAGTAGATTGGAATAAGTCTGTGAATCAGAAATTCATTACAGTTTCAAATAATATTTGAGAAAGGTAATTGAGAATTATAAATGAGAGATAATAGCAACAAGAATTATGAACACTGTAGCTTTTGTCAGGTACCCTTATGACTGATTCAATGTTCTTTACTGTCTCTAGACCTCAGGCTTTCCTCTTCAAGATACTTGAGTGTCTCGAGTCCTTGCCCGCATTTCAACTTTTGTTGTTGCATTGCCCCTTTTTTATGTGCCTTCAAATTTACACAGTTCTTAATATCTTTGAAAAAATAACTGTCTTAATTTTTTCCCATCTGCTCCTGAGTTAGGTCTTACTTCACTCTTTCTGTACACTTTTACTTGTATTAGTGAATCACATTTTATACTTCAATTTCTTCATCAATTCTTTGCCTTCTGAAAATCATATTCCCTTCTAGGCTTCCTACAAAACTTATTTTGTTAAAGTAAATAAATGCTGGTTTTTGCAAGTTTTTTTTAATCTTTGACTTATTTGGAACCCTTTCTTTTTGAATACCTACCTTTCTTTCTTTCTCTCTCTCTCTCTTTCTTTGTTTCTTTCTTTTTGTGACTCAGTGTTACTTGGTTGGAACTATCCTGAACCCTTATTGTTTCTTTTCATTTCTGGATTGTATTTTCCCTGTTGTCCACAAACTTAAAAGGTTGAGTTATGCTCTTTTTTGTTATTCATATTTTCTGTCCCCTTTTTTGAGAAATCAAGCCATTCTCATAGTTACTGCTTGTCCTACTCATTAAAAGATCCAAATTGTAGCCACCAACTATAATGCCACATGCTTGACTATGAAAAATTTAGTGTTCACATAGGACACCAAAATGATGAATATTTGTCATATTTAAAAATCATGACCAATATTTAAAAATCATGATTGTTTGATTTATATTCAATAAACTGACTAAATAAACTGAGAATCAAGACCTAGAATAGATAACTTACTTCTGCAGGGATTTGACAACCATTTCTATTGATGTTGACTCTGAAATTTGTTGTCTCCATGTTAGACTTCCCCCTTTGAGCTCCAGATACATCTGTTCCCTATGTCAGAGTATGTCTATTAGATTATGGGAAATTTGGTTGAACTAAGGAGGCAGAGCCTGGGAGATGCCAAGATGCATCATGCAACTTTCTTGTGAATATAATATAAAAATGCAGCAGCAATCTAGTCTTGGGGAATAATGATTTTATAAAAATACTGAACTTACAATTAAAATCAGGAAAAAGTAAACATTGACTATAATCAATTATGTGTTGAATATCACTATGTGTATCAGTAACACAAAGGACAGTGAGCTATTTAGCTAGATGACAACTATCACCAGAATATCTATTGGTTATTCAACAATTGAAAATTTTTTTTTTTAATTTAAATCCTACTTATCCTTCAAAAATACATTCTGGCATTGATTGCTTTTTGACAAATAACCCAATACTCCTTTCCTTCAATAATAATTAATTTTCTCATACATTTGCTGTGATACTTTCATTATATGCCAGTTAATGCAGTTCTCTCAAGCCATAGTAAGACAGGGTATAGTCAGGTGTTTACTTGTGTATGCTATCCACAGTTTGTGATTTCCATAAAGTATGAATTTTTTCCTTTCTTCCTCCTTCCACATTCATTCTTCTTTTTTTCTTTGTATTTCCCACAATGTCTACTTCATCATAGCTGCTCAGTAGCTTACTAGCGTTTAAATTTTAATTAGCTGACATTTTAGGAAACCACTTAATACAGAAAATTTTCAATAATGTCAATTTTATTACAACTTCGAGTAGTTAATTTTTTTTGCTATTTATTTTTTATTTTATTTGAAAGATGTGGGGTACAATTCAGGATTAGGTATACAAGTGGTCATCATACAGGAAAAGTTTGGGCCTCTCTTTGGTCCCACTTTGCCTGGTTTGAGATCAGGTACCCATATTAATGTTACGTACCCACCCTAGGCAGTTTATGGCTACTGCCAATCTCTTTCTTATAATATTATGGTAAATACTTCCTTCCATGCTTTTATCAGCATTGTGCTATTAATAAAGTTTTTATCCTATTGTCAAGGCACTTTTCTTTCTAACAATTGATAGCAATGAATCATAGCTATAATGCCACCACAGCTGAGTCTCAGGGAATCATTGTGCCCACAAGGCAGTGCACTAATTTCACACTGTGGTTCATTAATGGTATTTTCAATGTCCCCATGAGATATGGGCATTTGTGAATTCCTGATGTTTTCTGATTACTTAGTTTGCAGTTTATTCCTTCACTAAGAAGTTGTTCCCACTATGTTGTCACCAGGGAAAATACTGCCTAATGGCACATCATGTAAACTATGCATACAGTCACTTTCTATTACTTTAGCAGTTTATATTGCACCTGTTAATTTTATTTATGTATTTATTTTGCTTCTGCTATTCTAAGCATGTTAATGACTTCCTGGGTATAATGTAATAAGCTATGCTTGAAATTATCAAAAGAGTCTGTCAGTTTTTTATTGTCCTCAAACTCACTAATATGTCGAAAAGTTTTATTTGGAAATTTAAAAGTTTTATTTGGAAATTATTTGGCTATATTAACTAATTTATAGTTGGTAGTTTAAAAGGAAGTCTTTCTGCTCTTGTGTAAGATTGGACATCTACTTTGGATAAATGCAAATTCCTTATTTAGACCAAATCATTCAACAGCTAAAAGGTATTTAATAAGCACTATTATGTGCCAAACACTAGTTTAAGTACTGGCAATATAGTAATGGCAAGAGATGAGAAGGGTTTTAACTCTTATGGGGCTGTTTTGAGAGGGTTTGGTAGAAAAAATAAATACACACACACACATGCATGCTCACACCCATATAAACACACACACGCACATATATACACACACACACAAACACACAAATACACACACATATATATGACACCCAGATAGCAAGATACACTGAAATAAAACAGAGTAAGATACAATGAATTAGTTAGTAATGCTGGGGGGGATTGTGGTACTGTTGCTAGAATGGTAAGAAAAGAGCATTCTGAGTTGGTGGAATTTGAACTAAGACCTAAAAAGAAGAAGAGTCATTTGGAGACCTGGGAAAGTAGCATTCTGGGCAGAAGAAACAAGGAATGCAAAGGTTTCTGTTGCAGAAATAAGCACTGGTATGTTCTAAGAATAGAAAGAAGAACAATGGGCAGAAGCATAATGCACAAGAGGGGGTGGAAAGTGATTACTTTGAATAGGTAGAAAAAGGCCCAGTCACATTTGGTTTGTAAGTCATTTTTATTCTAAATGTGATGTGGAACTACTGGAATATTTTATGTTTTAAGCAGGGGAGTTATAGGATTAACTTAAGTTTAAAGATTATTCTAGCTACTCTGTGAAGAATGTAATACAGTGGGTCAAGAATGGAAATAGAGAGTTCAACTGGGAACTTACTATACTTACCCAGGTAAAGGGTGATGATGGCTTAGAATTGAGAGGTGCAAGTGTTGGTGACACCAATTAATGCACTGGAGATATATTTTGAAGGTAAGCACAATGTAATTTACTGTTGGATTGGATCTGTAGAGTTATAAGTGGAGATAGAGGAGTAAAGGGTGAGCCTAAAAAGTTGACTAGATGCTCATGGTAGAAACATAATTGAGGTAGGGGTGCTGGTGCAGAGAGATCAAGCCAGAAACCTTTTCACTTATCCTGATTTGTTTTTTTAGTTATGCAGAGAAATTCAAAAGGAAACAAAATCATCCAAATATTTTATTCAGTAATGTCAAAGACATCAAAGAGGAACACAACCTCTATACTTTATTTGCTCACAAAATCAGAAAATTATATTAATTATAAATAAATATTTCATGTTGCCATAGTAGAAAATAATGTCTATGGATAAAGCAGATCTAGGTTTGATTCTAATGCCTCATCTTATAGAAAATTAGAACAATTGCAACCTTTATAGGAAGTTATATATATAACTTCTCAGAGAATGATTGAGATGTATGAGCCATACAAAAATGACAGAAGAACTGAGCTGATGAAAGCATGTAAGTGCAGGGGACAGTTTGAATACTAGAGAAAGCATGGCTCATCCTATGTGGCTACAGTGTGAGAAACTTGTACACTGCAAATAAACTTCCTGACTTTCTCAGTTTGTTATTAACCTCTCTAGGTGTCTGTCCTAGGCAGTCTATCAGGCACTAATGTTTTCACTTTCATGTGGATTCAATATTAGTAGATCGCTTTCTGATGCCCAGTTCTGTTTTCTTTTCTGTCTGCTCAGCTTTAAGGTCCTGTCTGTGCCTTCTGGTGTCTGACTGAAGTTCTTGACATTCACCAGTTTGAATACCTGTGTATTGCTCTTGGCACGAAGAGATGCTTGGCTGTGGAGCTCAGTGATACAAATAACCAACAGACACTATCCAAGACTAGGCCAGGGATATATAAATGGTCCTGATGCCCATATGCTAAAGAAACACTTTGTTCTGTTTTGTTTTGTTCTGCATTGAGGAGATAAGTTTCAAGTTCATTCTTTATGCCACATATTGTCATAGGTACTGAAGAATCTAAATAAACTGTCCTTCAGGAGCTTGTTATCTAGGTAGGTAAATAAAAAGAAAACAAATCCATAGTACAGCAAGAGAGGTGCTGATGAAGATCTATGCAAAGGTCTAGTAACATGGAGATGATTCTTATCTGGTAGTCAATCCATTAATGAAGATACATGAGGGTACAATTGAGCATATACAACATAAATAAATAAATATATATGTATATATGTGTGTGTGTGTGTGTGTGTATGTATACCATCATCACAGTGTTACTATTTTCTGCTTTATATGCTTCAATCAACCCTCTAATATTATGAGCATTATTTTATAACATGAGAAGTTTTCTTGACTTTGAATTTCAGATATATGTTTTAGAGTATTTTATTCCAACTTAATTGTTCATATTTTATTTTTAAACAGAACTTAATTTGTGTTTTAAGAGAAGAGAAATTTCATCATTATAGGAAGGTTATTATAAAACTTGAACAAAGAAAATGATATCACAGAATAGATTCATTCATTAAAATAGGATATTATGTACAACTCTCAAATGATATTTTTATTAGTGATGCTCTATCCTTTTAAAAATATGAATTCTTAAATTATAACTTATTTAAAAATAGTTTGTAATTTTTAAAGATTATCATATTTTGGCATTGATAGATAACCAAATTCAGGAAACTTTTGAGCATTCCTATATTGTGTTGGATGCCATATTAGATCCAGAGGCACCTAAAATGAATGACATTTTCCCTGCACTCAAAAAGCTATCACTCTAGTCACAGACAAAGATTAAAGCTATTCTGACATGGTATGGAAAAGTGCTTTTCTAAATCAGGCTGAGTTTGGTGGTGAGAGGGGACCATACAAGATTTCCTGGCCTGAAGTTGAGCCTTAAAAGCAATTTCTATAATCACAGTATCCATAAACAGTTGTGACATTACATCTTTATTCATTTCTCTGCCTAGTGGTTTGGGTTAGCTCCACAAATGGAACCTAAAAAGGTGGAGTTTGGATGAGAACCAATTTAAAACCAGCCTATGGACCAATTTCCTTAATCTGATAAGTGAAGTTTGTAGAGCACAAGAGGCCTTGCCCTTTGGTTCTTCTTTAAAAGAGATGTCACTGACACTTGAAGAGAGGCTGGAAACTGCTGTGCAGTCCCTCAGATTGCAGAGGGGGATGGGTTGGGAAGGGAGGAGCATGAGGAGAGCAACAAAAAGTCATGTAGAAGATGGGAGAATATTTCTAATAATGTCAAATTGAGGTTTGAGTCCAATACGTTTTCTACAATAGCCATAATTTTATTTTTTCCTGGTGGGTGGAGAAAAGACCACATTTAAACATAATTTTCATTATGGTAGTTATCCATTTAGTCATTTTTTCATATTCCTGAAGATAATGTATAGACGTGTCATAATTTTGTATTTGGTATTTCAGAAAATAATAGTTACTTTGCTCAGCCATGTGGAAAGACCTGAGAGTGAACTTCTTAATAGAAGTAAAAATCACTATTCGATACAGCCAAAGCAATTAGAAATACGGTTGCATGTAGAAAATATCCTAGCTACATCCACAGTTTCAACCACTATCTGCGTATTCATGACTCTGTTATATCTCCTGATTATACCTCTCACCTGCTCTTTACTACATCTTCTCACTGCAATCTGTGTATTTCACAAACTCTAGTCTCAACATTGACCTTAAATTTATTTCCCCAAATTTACTAGTAACCTTGAATTTTCTAAAACTGTTTATAGATAATACCATCCACCCAGGTATAAAAGCTGGAGTTTAGGGTTTATTCTGAGTTCTCACCTACTTCTTTCTTATCACTTTATGCCTCCCCAAACCAGGCATTTAATCAGGACTCTGTCCTGTCTTTCTAACTTAAATATCCCTAAAACAAATACCTTCTTCCACATCGACTCTCATTATATTAGGAATACTACAATAATCTTCAATCTGTTTATACAATGAATTTTTTTGACATAAATTTTATGACATCATTCTCCTCTTAGAGGCAACTATCTGTGAATAGTAGGAAGGTCCAAATGGCTTACTTCGCATGGCCTATAAGGTTCTCCAACCTTTGGCCCCAGCTGGTACTCAGTTCTAATCAGCTGTAGCTTTCCCTAGAGAAATACTCTGCCCTGGAAACACTGGAAGCTCCACATCATTTTCTCTTGTTTCTTGATAATTCCAGCTAAAGCCTCAGTGTTCAGCTCAAACCTAATCTCCTTTAGGAAATGTATCTAGACCACATGCTGGTTAAGAGTCCCTCTTTTATTCTTCCTTGGCTCCTCTGACTTTCTAACCTTTATTATTAGGTACTTCTATAAATTCATTTTCTGATCTATCATTCTCCATAGGCTCCTTAAGGGCAGGAATGATTTGTTTATCTGTCTCTAGCACTTCCTATTGGGTTTTGCATGGTATAAATGCCCCCATAAAAACATTTTGAATATATTAATGCATAGATGCATGAATGGATGAATGAGTGAATAAATGGATGATTTGGTTTACGATTAGCTGCAAAATAAACTTCAAATAAAGAATAATACTGAATGAACAGAACCCAACCTTCACATAAAGCCCTTATGACATCCAAAAGCCCCATCACTGATGTTTTCTGTCACCTCTAATGAGTCACTTAGTCTCTCATCTGTAAAGCTTAATTAGTGTTTCAGCAATAAGTGCAAGCTCTTAAAATACTAGGTGTTAAATTCATTGCTTCAGAAACACTGTCATACTCATACTAATTTGGAATAAAACTATTAGATATGTAACAATACTCCATTTTCAATTAAAAATGCTAGGGGTCCCTCTTGCCTGGCAGCTGGTTCCCAGCTGCTGCTGAAGATGGTTCAGCTTCAAACATGGGCGTGTTGCTACTTCTGGGACTCCAAGTTCCTTTTCTCAACTCCAGGGTAATCTACCATAATGCCTCCCTCCTGGGGGCTGCACAGGGTGAGTAATCAGAGTGAAAGGAAGGTGAAACAAGCAGGTAATTCTCCTAATGGGAACAGGTAACTGGCTCACTGTCAGTCAGAAGGCTGGTGACTTTAAAGCTTCTCTACTGGGCCTTAATCACTGCATTGGGTGGTCTACTGCAGAGAAGAGAAAATGAAGTTTGTATTTCCTATAGCTTTTAACCAACTGCAGAATTAGGGAACATGCAAATGAAAAAAGAAGTTTAAAGTTACACACAAAGATTACGTGGCATAGAAGCAATTCAACTCAACAAACATTTTTCCGATGTTTTTCTATCTACAAAACACTATGTTGGGTTCTGTGGGAGGCACACATAAATGGGTGGGAAACAGTTCTGAGCTTCTGCTGTTTCATGGAGATAGTACAACTTTCCACTCATAAATGAACCTAGTATAAAGGCTAGTACAGAAATATAAGGTATCGAAGAGATAAAAGAGAAAGGTAATTTCTGATGTGGGGTTTAGGAAAAGATTTTAAGAGGAAGTAGAATCTGGGGATCTGGGCAACCTTCTACACAGCACCTCTCAATCTTGCCCAATTCTGAAAAAGTTGAGAAATAAAAATAAATGGAGGGAGAAATATCACCATAAATACTGAGGATGTCAGGCTGGTAGCCTACTCTACTGCCAAGTGGGCTTGTTGAAACTGATCCCTGGGACAAGGCAGACTCACCCACCCATCATGAAAGTGTGGACTGGGTTCACCTCTCCATTTGAATGGGCTACTTATATAAGACTTAGGAACCCAGGATCATTCTGGCTATAAAAGAATTATCACTTCTCAAAGCAAAAAGGTAAAGGCGAGTTGATCCTAGTTATTCTTCCAAAACTCACCATCAAAAAAGTTCCTATACCTCCTCGGAGAAAATTAGTCACATCAATTGAGCTCCCTCTAAGGAATGGAATGTTAGGAGTGGGAAAAACATATTCTCAGCCTATTAGAGGAACTTACTGGTAAGATGGAGGGAAGCACATCTCAGGCAGGGAAACAGCTAAATGTGAACTTTGGAAACAAACTCTGAGGAGGTGGAATAATGTAATGATTAAGAACATTCTCCTTGGATTAAAAAATACGTGGCGTTACTCTTCACTCTTTTGTTTTTTTAAAATCTGAACATGTCACCTAAATTCTCTGACCCTTGGTTTCTTCCTCTGAAAGTTGAGGATAATGGTACTCATTTCATATAACTCAATAAATACCTATTATAATGTCTACTATCAGAGTGACAGGACAAGAGGATATGTTGTGTAATCAGTCAGCTTCTATCACAAACTGATTTTGGAATTTTAAGTTTTGTTAAATGATGTATTTACTCCCAATTTATCAGCTTGACAAGATCAAATTTATGGTTTGAATTTTTTTGAATTGAATTATGCCTATTACACACAGTTAAATACACAATATTTCTATTTGTTTATCAGTATAGGAAGAAAGCGATATGTATTTCTGGAGCAGGGGAGAACAACATAGGCAGGTACAATAAATAGCATACAAAAAAGTGTGTGCTTAGAGCGAGAATGAGACAAAGTATAAGTGATATGTTGTGAATTTAAACAAAGACTGCCAAAGGGAATGAGAATGGAAAAAAACAGCAGGGAAAACTTCATTCCCAGTTCCATTCTTCATAGAGCATCCTAACTTTTTTGATGGGACCAGGCTAAAGAGCCTGAACAAGCTTTAAACTAAAACAACAAAGGATATCTACAATTCTTCAGGACCCCACATGTGCTTTCAAATGCATGACTGAACAATCAGAAGACTATCATGACCATACAGCTGAAGATTATTTAGGAATGTGACTTAGAAAGCAATATTATGGATGCTTATCTTTAATTTTGGAAATATGATTGTTTATGACTGCAATATCATGTTAGGCTGTTTATTACATGTGATTGTAGAGACAGATGCACTATTTCTCTTGAATTTACATACACTAGAAAGCCAAATTAATCTATCATACAAAAGTTTGAAGATGACTGCATGGTAAACTGAGATCTTCAAATGGACATGTTTTTAAACTCCCTGATGAAGCATCTACTCCTTCATGAACTCGGAACTTAACCACATAAAACTTGGCCTTGTGCCAATTTAATGGCTGAGTTGAGAAAAGTTATGTGTCTGGGTCAAAGGCTATGGAATAATTGGGAGGGGTTTATTCATAGCCCTAGGTGTGACATCTGACAAGGAGAGAGAAAGAAGCTAGCAAAGAACTCGCATGTCTCTTCTTTTTTATCAAATGCATTTTCAGGAGAAAAAAAGGAGTTGTCTGATTGAAATTTAACAATCTCTAGAAATAGTTATATAACATGTAGGAATGAGTTTATCTTTTAAAATATACAGTTCTTAGATGTTGAAAAAACCTATTGTTTGGTAATTGCTTAACCCAGCCATCTTCCAAGTATACTTTCATTATTTATATAGTGCAGCTGTCCTACTTGCTTTGTAAGGCAAAAACCTGAGATTCACTAAAAAGAAACATTTCATACAAGGGCATATTTCTATTTTGTGTGATATTACTTCTTTGACCTTTGGTCAGTAGTTTTAGGAAATAACTGTGACATTTATTAGATGAATTTCTCTGGATCCCAAGTAATTTTATCTTTCCTATTGCTAAAGAAACATTCCTATGATCCTAACAAAGTGGCTTAGATTAAACTTATATTAAACTTGCTTTTATATTTCCTGGGGTTTTCTGTACCCTCCAAATACAAGGGTACTTTAATAATATTAGTAATTTAGTTTTCAAGGAATCAATGCATATTTTTTGGTAGTTGTGTTATTTTAAGAGTTAAGAATAATAGATGATTTGAATATTAAATACTCATCATTAATTCAACTTTGAAGGGATGTATAGTTTAGGTGAAGTGGTCATTTATAAAAGATTTTCCAAGTCAGAAACTTCTGGACTTATTATAAAATTTGACATTAATAATAGAGTCCTGCTGGTAAAATTATGTCACCTTTCTGAACACCAGTTTATTATTCAGTGAAGTGAGTTTATCTCACAGAATGATTATGAAGATTGAATGAGATAATGCCTATAAAGTTCTAGTAGAGTCTTTGGCATGCAGTAAGCCCTCAATATTTACTCGGTGTTATTATTATTTTTGAATAAGAGAAATGAAAGAAGTATTCGATCTTCTATCACTCATCTCCATAAAAGATTGTAATTCAATTTTATGTCAAATATTGTGTTATTTAAAAATAATTTTTGGAGAATGTAATGCTCTATCTCCATGTATATGATCTTCCTTTAAAAATTTTTTCCTTCTAAGCCTGCCAGCTGCATTGTAAGTTTATACCCCCCCTTCCAGTATTTCCGGATTGGCACAGGAGCTGATTTGGCATATAATTTATGTCTCATGTGTATACAGTAAATAGTGTATAGAATCGCTATATATAATGTTTTTTATAAAATGTTCATCATGGAATCAGATCCTAAGTCAGCAATTCTCTTTCAAATGCAGCTGCATCCAAATGACTCTTTCCCTGGGGAAGGAAATATTTTATTTTCCCTTAAGGTCACACAAAGCCATAAGTGTGAAGAGCAGCTGACAGAAGGCAGTTTTTCTCTGAGGGAGAGCTGCTTTTTTCCTGACAGTAGTGCCATAGCAACCCCTGTGTTTACTTCTGTCATTAGGATTAATGTGCCTTTATATGGGTTCCCAGAGGAGCATTTATGTTTTGTGATTCCCTCCAAAGATTAGGATAGTGCGTTGAAAGTGCTCACTCAATATTCGTTTGTTAATCAACAGTAAAATACAATAAATGAATAACTGCAGTGGCAATGTGAAGTCATGTTCCCTATCTTCCTACTTGTGTAGTAGTGTGCAAGTGCAGACACAGAAAACACATTACAGAATAAAGATTTGGTAGCTTCTTAGCCTCGTTCCATGAACTGCATAAATGCCATGTGATCTGAAATTATTTGGATGAAGCAAACCCAAAAAATACATGCAAAATTGTGAGTAGGTGGGACAGTGTTTTTGTCTGGACAGAGGGACTGAGGTTTTATCACTTTTATCAATTTCTTAAAGGATTCACAATTCAAAAATTAAGGATCAGCCGGGCTTGGTGGCTCAGCCTGTAATCCCGCGCCTTGGGAGGCTGAGGTGAGTGGATTGCCTGAGCCCCTGGGTTCGAGACCCGCCTGGGCAACTTGGCGAGACCTCATCTCTACAATAAATCAAAAAAAAATTAGCCGAGTGTGGTAGCGCGTGCCTGTAGTTCCAGCTACTTGGAAGGCTGAGGCGGAAGGATCGCCAGAGCCCTGCAGGTTGAGGCTGCGGTGGCCGGGAGCGGCCACTGTACTCCAGTCTGGGCGACAGAGTGAGACTCCAGCTCACAAAAAAAAAAAAAAAAAAAAAAAATTAAGGATCATAACATTGACCAAAGCTCTAAATTCATAAAATTATTTTTGTATGCAAGCAAACTAATTACATATGCAAGCACATTTTGCATGGGTATGCTTACATGTATATTTCTTGGCACTACTTTTATTCAATTATACTAACCAAAATCCTAAAAAGTCATCCTGGACATCTTCTCTGTCATATGTAATCCAGCATCAAGTGCTGTCAATTTTAGTGACTAAATACTGCTCAAATCTGTTCACTTTTCTCCAACATTACTAGTATAGCTAATCCATGCTCTCATCTTTCATCTTTCATCAGGACAACTGCAATAGACTCATAACTCTTTATTGTCTTCCACCAATCCATTCTCCACATGGCAACTGGGGAAACTTTTAAAAATGCAGATCTGAAGTTACAGTCCCCTGAATAAAACAATTCAGTGACTTCCCACCTTTCTCGGTAAAGATGAGAGTCCTGAACGTGACCCTGTGCGGTCTGCCTCTTGCTCACCCTGCAGCTCCTCTTTGCTCCATGCTCCTCTTTGCTCTCTTTGCTCCAGCCACAATCACCTGTTTTTAATCCTTTACATGTGTTGTGTCCTCTTTTGCCAAAGGTTCTCAGCATGTATTTTTTCCTCTGCCTTAAATACACTTTTACAATTTTTAAAAATCTACTTAACTCTGTGAATGCTTCCTGTCTTCATAGTGTATCTGTTACTGTAGCAAAATCTTTCATGACCTCCATTCTCATGCATATTCATAGAATCATATTTCTGTATTTCAGAGCACTTGTTACAACTGGATATTTTTATTTACTTCATGATGATTTGATGAATGTGAATCTTTCCAATTAGACTGCGGGATCTGTGAAAGCAGGTACTCTTAATGGTCGAATTTCCAGGTCTTGGCATTGTGCCTGGTACAGAGGAAGCATCAATATGTATAGGCTGAGTGAGCAACAAATGGTCTCTTTTATTGAAACTTCAGGTTTTTAGAAGTAGAAATTATGAATGTGTCGTGAATTGAACAAGTGACAGATGAGATCAAATGCTTTTTCCACCACTCTCTAGCTATATAGTCTTGGATTCCACAAGTGATGCCAACCTAAGTGAAGGAACTGCTGTTATTTATAGTTTACAGATGCAGAAAACTAAGGCCTGGAAAACAAATAGATAAACTGTTCCTCATATGCGTTAGTTTCCCATTCTCACAATGAAAGAGTTGTATTAATTATCCTCTAAGGATTATCCTTCTTATGACATATGAACTATTTAGGGATGACCTTGGTGTGGTTTGAAGTATTGTGTACCTACAATCATTAGGTAAGCTGTGAAAGAGACTTAGACTTGTAGATAGAGACTAAGGTTCAGAACCTGACTTTTCACTGCAACTTTTTTTAAGGAATATGAAGAAAACTCATTGTAGAATCAGACCCCAAGCAGAATTTAGAGTTACCAAGCCTCCAAGCCTCCCCCACTTCCTAGACCTTGTCTCTTTCTTATTACTCTTTAAAATATGGAAGCTGTGGGATATCATAAAATTTCTCTTTAGGACCAAGGTTATACATCCTCTCTGCTGCCTGGAATATTGATTGCTGACAGCTTACAACTTAGTCTCTTTTCAGGAATTTCCTTTATCCAAAAGAAGCAAGCTGCCTCTCCCTAGGCACACCGTTTCCATGGAGGCAGCCTCCTTCCTGTGAAGCGTACAGTGAAATTACCAATGCTGCCCTCTTGCTTCAGATAGAGGTGACTCTGGAGGGTCGGTAGCAATTTTATTATAAGACAAAAATGTGGTGCATTTGGATCAAGTATGAGCAAGACCAGTTTGCTGCATGAGCACATAGCCCAGATTCCATACTATCTACCACTGTTAAGTCAGTATTTCTCACAGAGCTAAACTCTCTGACTGCCTGAGTCATCTCTAATGACCGAGTGACATTAACCTTGACTCCTGGATGAGCCAGTTCAGTGTATGGTTACAGCCCAAAGTGGACTATTGCTATACTGGGTGCCTTTTTTGCATGGTCCTGGAAGACAGTGGTGATACAAAATTCACCCAGGAGATAGAATTTTGGTGAATATCTTCTTCATGTGAGATTAAAAGTGACCTAAAGTGAATATATATATATATATATATGGATTATTGGACAGTATTGAATAGCTTGGTTGATTTATTAGGGAAGGGCCTGCAAAAAAAACAGCAGAACAAAAAGATCTGGGGAAAAGGTATGTGTACACATCCATGGGAGTGGCCAAAGTATAAAGAACCTTGTACTGCATGCTAAAATTCATCACAGAGAATCTATCACACAGCAATCATCAAACAACCACATGATATCAGCCATTCTATGTCATCAGCCACCTCATTGCTAGCACAATGGACTCAAGAAGAGAGTAACTGTTGGCTCTGTGTGGATCCAACAGCATGGGATCTCATTATCCAGGATTGATCTGGTTACTGCCGCTGTCAAAGGTTCAGCCTCGAAGTAACAGAGACCACGGCAGAGTCCCCGATATGGCACTATGGCTTGAGGAGACTAACTGGCTTTTGCAGCAGCATGCTGTCTGTGTTGTACATCTTCTATTTTGAAAGGGGTAACTATTTTGACTGAAATCAACACATATGAGGCCAAGGGCCTCATCCAGAATTACTATGGTGGATCACAAGGTAATCTACCAACAGAGCATACTGCCTAATGTTGTACTAGACCAAGAGACTCATTGGACTGCCAAGGAGTTGTGACAGTAGCCACATGCACATAGGACTCACCGGTCCTATCATATACTGCACCTACCAGAAGCTGTCAGACATGTACAGCAATGGGATAGTCTCTTGAGGGTACAATTGAGATACTGGCTTAAGGTACAATGCCCTGCAAGGATGGGATGCTATTCTCTAAGATGCAGTAAGCAGCATTAATCAAAAAAGTGGTGCTATGTCCCAGGTAGGCAGAATACATTTGTTTAGCAATGAGGCCAAGGAAACATGAGTGGTCCCACTTAGCATCACTCTAAGCATCTTACTTGAGGTATTTGCATTTTCTGTCTTCACAAATCTGGGTTCTGTGGCTCTAGAGGTCCTTGTTTCCAAGGTAGGGTGAGCATGCAGGAAGAAATACAGTGAGTGTCCCAATAACCTTTTAGCCTTAGCTGACACTCAGTCACTTTAGGCTTCTCAAGTGAAGAGTTCAGCAAGCAAGGAAAGGAACCACTATCCTGGCAGGGAAAGATGTGTGGCTGCTGATATGCAATGTCCACAGTAACAGGGAATAATATGATTGCTTCTTGAGTAAATCACTGAAGTGTTTTTCGATACCTCCCTGCCACATCTTGTCATAAAATTGAATAGTGCTGTAGTCATGGATCAAGAAGGACATGATTACCAGGTGCTCAGAGCCCTCAGGAATAAAGTTCTGGATGATAACCAGTAGGTAAGTGTAGTCAAGACTTGGATAGTTAAGGGTGCCTGCCAAGGGCAAGGGAACTGGAGAATACACAGGAGAGGATACAACAGGTAATATATCAAGGTTATATATAATATCAAGGTTAACTCCAGAAGTGGGGCCTGTAGTTTGTTCCTCCAAACTTCCTCTTGTATGTTTTCCCTGGAAAGACACCAGTCAGAATCTTGGAGTTTATTTCGAACAAATTCATATATGAAGTAACTCCATCAAAGCTGGACACAGACTATGGTAGATACAAAAAATCTGCCTTATCCAAGGGATTCTCCAACTATGGAGCAATCTTCCAATAAAGAGGTACAAAGGAGGATGATTTACCTCAAATGGGGACAACTCTGAAATATTATCTAGCTCAAGAGTCCCAAAGGATCAGCAGAAGATCTTTGTTGTAGCTGCCTCACAGTTCAGTGACTCTGTCCAGTCCTGCTTTGCTCATCCTTCACAGGTATTGCTATGAAATACATGCTCTAAAATAACATTTTTGCATGCAGATCTCAAACCCTCAATGTCTGTTTCCCAGAGACTCTGCCTATGACATTTGTTATGATTGCAAAAGGAAATTCAGCTACTCTAAAATGTTTGGTGTTTTCTTGGTTTTCTGGGGGAGATAATGTATACTTAAGGGTAATGTAAAAGATATTTTAGTACCAATTTATAGAATCACAACCATATGATCCATTGAATTAAAACTAATTGATAAGGTATAATTTGATGAATTATGCCCTCTCACAATTCATAAGATATTTGAATAAGATATTTAAAGAAGTGATTAAGCTTAAATGAGGCTGTTTGGGTGGGGCCTGTGTGCAATATAACTGCTGTCCTTATAAGAAGAGAAAGATTCACCAGGGGCACCATGCACAGAGGGACAATCATGTGAAGAGGCAGCAAGAGGGTGGCCATCTGTAAGTCAATGAGCGAGGCCTTAGAGAAAACCAATCTGCCAGCACCTTGATTTTAGACTTTGAGTCTCCAGAACAGTGGGAAAATAAAGTTTGCTGTTTAAGCCAAAAATGTGTGATATTTTGTTAGGGCAGCTCTACCAAACTAATACCTAAGGATATTTTAAACTGGGGGATACTTTTTTTTTTTTTTTTACTTAACCAGCAACTATTTTCTCAAACTGGCCAACCCAAAATGGAGAATTTGGTCTAAAATTTTGCCATATGTAGACTAGAAATCATTGGTGGATATCTGCAACCAGATGAAAGGGCTGGTTCCTCTCCCCAGATAACCCTTCCTGTGCCATATTGTAACTCCCCACTCCCCTCCTCCAGTCCATGGGATATCAAGCTCTCTAAGATAAGCATTTAAAGAAAGAAGAATTCTCTTTTTAGCTACAATATTTCTGATTTATTTTACTATACTCTAAAGAATAATGATTGCAATCTTTTCCAAGGAAGCTTAACACTTTGTTATAAGATTGGACACCACGGGATGATAAATGGACATCTCATGCTACCTTAAAACAGCTAACCCAGTCTGTGATCACAGTGAAACTATGGACCAAATCAAACCAAGTCCAGTTAAAGTTTTTAATATTGAGCAGGGACAAGATTGAGCAAAGGACAAGTAAAGTAGCTTCTACTTCCTACTGGATCCTTGTAATTCTGTGGTTTTCCACATTCTGGTTTTCTGCTCTTACCAGTGAGAAATGGGATGGGTCAAATTATAAAAATTAAATTAAATTAAAATAGTAATACAACAACAAATACAATAGTATAATATTTAGAAGCACTGAGCATATGCTGGCTAAGGTCCTAATAACTTCATGTGCATTCCTCATCAGTCCTTCTAATAGCTGGAATATACCCATCTTTACCAGTTTGGGTTGTTAAAACAAAATCCCACAGACTGGCTATCTTCAACAACAAACATTAATTTCTCACAGTTCTGGAGGCTGGGAAGTTCAGAAAGTCCTGGCAGATTTGGTGAGGGCTCATTTCCTGGTTTGCAGACAAGTGTCTTTTGCAATATGCTCAGACGGCTTTTTGTTGTTGTTGTGTGCACACTGAAAGAGATCTTTCCTCTCTCTCTCTTCATCTTTTTAAGAAGATATGAACCGCATCATGAGGGTTGTCATAATCTAACCCGAATTATCTTCCAAAGGTCCCATCTTGAAATACTATCACATTTTGAATTAGGATTCCAACATATGAAGTTGGGAAAGATACAAACATTCAGTTTATAGCAGTACTTATGAGGGATTGGAATCATTTTGTGGAGGGCAGACCCCTTGTAGTACAGGCTTCCCTTGCTAGGTAAGTGTTCCAGGAACTCATTGGCATCAGTGTACCAGCTAGTATTGTGAGAGGCTGTGTTCAGCTTCAGTGAAATTTTTTTGGAGAATCTTTCAAGCGCATTTGCCCATTTCATGATGGGTGATTTACAAGTGCACCTGCCAACACTGTGCTGAGTGTTCAGCAGTTTTTGACCGAAAATGGCATGACCCCAGTGCCTCACCCTCCTTATTCACCTGATCTCACCACAAGCAACTTTTTGTCTGTGTCCCTAGTGAAAAAAGTCCTCAGAAAGAAACATTTTGCCAGTGTGAAAAAGGTGAAACAAAAAAGTGCAGAAGCACTAAAAGGCATCATACTTGAAGAATTCAAAAACTGTTGGCCGGGCTTGGTGGCTCAGCCTGATCCCAGCACTTTGGGAGGGCGAAGCGAGTGGATTGCCTGGGCCCGCAGGTTCGAGACTCGCCCAGGCAACTTGGTAAGACCTCGTCTCTACAATAAATAAACAAATTAGCTGGACGCGGTAGCACATGTCTGTAGTTCCAGCTACTTGGAAGGCTGAGGTGGGAGGATCGCCTGAGCCCAGCAAGGTGAGGCTGCGGTGGCCGGAAGCATGCCACTGCACTCCGGTCTGGGCGACAGAATGAGACTTCAACTCAAAAAAAAAAAAACTGTTTTAAGCAGTGGAAAAAAGAATGTTGATAGGTGTATTGCATCAAATGGAAAGGACTTGGAAGGTGACTGAAGTTTAAACATGTAAGAATAAATACACATTTTTAATAAATAAATTATGTGTTTTTTGGGGGGATTCCCCTTATATCTTAAGAAAAAATGTTTCTAAAAGCAGTGAAGGACCTGGCCCCAGGTCAGGTGGTAAGCAACAGGGCCTGATTTTAAACCCCAAATTTATGCCCTATTGAACCTCTTTACGCAGAACACCAGATCCAGGAACCCAGACCATTGAAAATCCCTCTGCCAAAGAAATTCAAAGCTGCTTCTGGCAGGAAAAGAAACTCTGTATATAAGAGGAACCGAACATTTGAAAATTATTTTGTCTTAGCCGGACGTGGTAGCACATGTCTGTAGTTCTGGCTACTTGGAAGGCTGAGGCAAAAGGATCGTCGCAGCCTAGCAGGTCGACACTGGGGTGACCGTGAGTGTGCCATGGCACTCCAGCCTGGGCGACAGAGTGAGATTCCAACTCAAAAGAAAAAAAAAAGAAAGAAAATTATTTTGTCATCTCTGAGACTGTTTAGACAGATTAAATAGATCCAAGAGAAAAAGGGAATGAATAACTCTGTCTGAACCTTGTGCTCTCCTTCCAGGCCTTTCTTCCTTTTATTTACTTAGACCTTAAATAAAACAAGGGGCTAGTCTGTTTGCAAAGTACTGCTCCTGATGCTAAGGATGCAAATGTGAACCAATCAGACACAGTCCCTTGGTTCTCCTCGAGCTTTGGCTTTTTCTTTAAATCTCTGAGCTTTTCCTCTCCTTCCCATGTATCCTTCCCAAGGTACTCTAGGAGGAAACTAATGTTTCATACCTTAGTAAGCCTTGTCTACCCTGGGTCTGTGAATAGCATATGTGCTTTCACTTCATATTGCTTGTGTGAACTCTTCCTCGCTCCCTCTTATTTTGTAATTTTTTGTCTTTTTTTCTCCCTATTCCTGCATTAGCATTAAATCATTATTAAATATGATTTTATATTAAATTTCCAAGAGGTCCCAGGGCTTTCATTCTGTCCAGTGTGGGGGCTGGATTGGTTCAGAATGTCCAGGTTGGCTGCACATTAGAATCACCTGGTGAGCTTTGCAGACTTATCGGTGCTTGAGCTGCACTTCCAGAGACCCTTACTAAATTGACCAAGTGTAGGTTCTGAGGATTTGGTATTTTGTAAAATAATCTCAGGAGATTTTAGTGGTGGTCAGGGTGGAGAATGATTTACTGGTTCCTTTATTTAGCTCCCTTCTGGCTTTAATATTAATTCATCCCTATATGTAACCTTTGTAAAATAAATGCTAAAATGTCTCCATTTTAAAGGCCCAAATTTCATCTCTACACCCTGTTTTGTTGCATTAGCTTTTGCAGTGAGGATGCCCCACAGCACAGTGCAGGTTTTGACCTGGATGTTAGGAGGTGCCGCCTCAATGTTTCCTGAATAGAGGATTATTTTGTTCTCCTTCCTTGCTGCCATCCATTATCTACTGCAGTAGCTTTTCTTTCTGCCTCCTGCTAATCCCATCTCTATTCTATCCTCCACACACTTGCCAAGAATGATTAATCTTTTAAAAAATCCAATCTGATTTTATCACTCCTCTGTGTGTCACTCCCCTTCAATAATTGTTATTTCCCACAGAATCAAGTGCAAACTCCTTAGGTATGTCACCCAAGAAACTGCCTTCTTCTTTTAACTTATGACATTCACATACATATACTTTACATATGCCAAACCTATTAAACAAATCTATTATAGCACTTACTATGTGTCACCCACTTTTTAAAGGGCTTAACATACATTAATTTGTTGAAACCTCACTACATCTCTATGCATTAGGTATTATTATTCTCCACTGTATTCATGAAATAAACAAGACTCAGAGAGATTCAGTGACTTTTCAAAGACACATAGCTAGAATGTCATGGACTTGGGATTCAAAATCTGACATGTTGGCCCTAAATCCTGTGCTTCTTGATCACTATGTGTTATTACCTACTTCATAAGTCCCATCAAGTTCATTTATTGTCCCTCCATTTTGAATGTTTATCCTCCCCCAGATCTTCAAATATTGACTGAGTAATATCAAGTGGGCAGGGCTCAGTGGCTCACGCCTGTAATTCCAGCATTTTGAGAAGGTGGGAGGATTCCTTGAGCCCAGCAGTTCAAAACCAGCCTAAGCAATATAGCCAGACTCCATCTCTATAAAAAAAAAAAAAAAAAACCAAAAATTAGCTGGGCATGGTGACGAGTCTGTATTCCCAACTACTCTGGAGTCTGTGGTGAAGGACTGCTTGAATCCAAGAGATTAAGGCTGCAGTGTGCTGTGATTGTGCCATCACCCTCAAGCCTGGTTAAGAGAGTAAGACCTCAACTCAAACAAATCAGAAGTGTTCTCCCTCTTGGAAGCAGTCCCTAAAGACTGATCCTTCCTCACTCAAGATGTAGGGTCTCTCTTCCACTGTCTGGGCATGCTATCTCAACATCTCTATTCTGGCATTTATTGGACTATATTGTAATTTTCTTTTTAGATATCTCCCTCAAAGTGGAGTGAAATCCGATCTGTAAAATGAAATCCTTGAGGGCAGGAAATGTTTGTTTTATCAATGTATTCCTATCCTCCGCCACAGTCTAGAGTGAAGTCCCTGACACAGAATGTGCTTTTAGTTGGGTTGTCAGGTAATTTATCACCCAACCCAGGAAATTTGGGAGTGCTATTAATAGTTACCCAGGATTATAGGTATATACCTGGACACATAGTCACCTTACTTTTAAAACTGCTTTCAAAGGTAATTACTTTCATGCCTTATTAACCAAACTATCTTTAAAAGAATACAGACATTTAAGTAAATTCTTTTATTTTGTAAGTCATGCTCTGCAAATTCTCCAAGATACAAGCACTTATAATTCCATGACATCTACACCTTTGCTTATAGCTTAGTTTAAAAATTAAGAATTGGTAGTTGTGCACAGAATTAGTGTTTCATTCAAGGAGATGGTATTTAAAAATGAAAAAACCTTTGGTGTTGTTTAGAAAAAGTTCATGAAGTTGGTGAGCCTATAGTTAAATTTATTTCTGACTGACATGCTGCACAAACTGCAATGTTTGAAGATCAATGAAGTAGAACTTTCTCTCTCTCTCTCTTTCTTTTATTTCTACTGGATGTGGTCCAAGGAATGATTTTGCATCTCTCTGCACACCTCACTTCGGAGTCTCCCAATCTGATTGATTCTGGCTTAGCGATTAAGAGTGGTGACAGAGTAAGACTCCAACTCCAACAGTAAGTGGTATCTGGTGTTGGAGAGTATGGGATTCACTCTTCCCATTAGCTTATGTGATTTCAGGTAAGTTACTTAACCGTTTTTGGATTCTTCATCCGTTAAATATTAATAGCACCTACCATATGTAGATATTATATGGATTAAATTAATTTCTAAAAATGTTTACATCAGTGCCTGGGATTTGGTGGGTTCTATATAAACATGTCAGCTAAACAAGTGGACAGTGTCACTGCCAATGTAAAGGCATGCTTCCCTTCTCTATCACATGGAGGAAAGAGAAGCCTTTCCATTCATGACTACTCACTTCTCATATATGACACCTACTCATATATTTTTCTCTGCATTTAGCTAAGTGTGTTGGTCAGTACTTCAAGTTTCTGTATCGTGAGGACTCCAACAGATGGCATAATCCTGAGTTTTTAATTAATTGAGGAAGAAGGAAGATTTATAGGTTTTAAGCTTCATCTATATTCTAATAACAGTATGAAAAAGTATAATGAGCCCTTTGTATCTGTGGGTCCTCCATTGAGGATTCAACTAACTGCAGATCAAAAATATTTTTTTAAAAACCCAAGGGCAGGCATGGTGGACCATGTCTGTAATCCCAGCATTTTGGGAAGCTAAGGTGGAAGGATCACTTGGGCCAAGAATTCTAGACCAGCCTGGGCAATATAGTGAGATCTTCATCTGTACAAAAAATAATACATATATATTTTGAGTTGGAGTCTTACTCTGTCACCGAGGCTGGAGTGTAGAGGCACGATCATGGCTTACTGCAACCTTGACCTCCTGGACTCAGGAGATACTTCCATCTAAGCCTTCTGGTAGCTAGGACTAGAGGCATACATCATAACGTCTGGCAATTTTTATTTTTATTATTACTATTTTTTGTGGAGACAAGGTCTCACTGTGTTGTCCAGGCTGGTATCAAACTCCTGGACTCAAGTTGTTCTCCCAAAGCACTGGGATTACAGGCCTCAGCCACTGTGCTAGCCCCAAATAAGAAATTAAAAAAAAAAAAAAACTCAAACAAAAATCCAACAATAAATATAATATAAATAAAAAATCAATATAGTATAACAACTGTTAGCATAGCATTTACATTGTATTTATAAGTAACCTAAAGATGATTTAAAGTATACAAGAGAATGTGCATATGTTATATGTAAATATTATATCATGGGCTTGTATTTGTACATGTATATTTTATATCAGGCTTGAGCATCTCTGGATTTAGGTGTGTGAGTGTCCTGAAACCAAGCTCCTATGAATACCAAGGGATGACTGTACCAAGCTAATAAAAGGTTTTGCTTTCCATCCTTGTATGTAAGCTCTTTCAGATTCTTTTGTGAGAAAGGACATTAGGCAGTATGAGATTTGAACATTTTTGCACCTTTTACCATATAATATATCATATAATATATATCATATATATATCATTTATATTTTCTCATTTATATATTTATCATTTATCATTTATATATACCATATATAAATTTTTCATTTTATCATTTTATCATTTATCATTTATATATACCGTATAATATATCATTTATATTTTATATGTTATATTTTATATAAGTTATATAACTTATAATATATCATTAAAACTATACTCCTTTAATGGGCTGATAAGAAGAAGCCGAAGAGCATCAAGTAGTGGCAGATCAAGGCAAGAGGAGGTAGTCTTCAAACTTACAATCACTCTGTTGCCATCACTGAAAGGTATTAACAATTTTCCAGATCTTAGTCTCTTTTATCACCTTCATATCTTTTGCTTTCTTTGAGAACCACCCACACTATTATTTGCCTTGAAATTTTATTTATATTTATTCTATATTTTAAAACCCAAATATGTTTAAAAAAATGTCACTATTATAAATGCAAGAGCAAAATTGCCTTCTAGCTTACCATAAATAGAAGATATCCTAAAAATAAATATGATGACTAGAAAACAGTTATTAAATCTATGTGGATGCCCTTGCTTGCTAACATGATGAGTCCCAGGCTTGCTCTCCCTTTGTTGTAGTAGGAGTTTAGAACATGTTTGTAAGTAAAGGCATGCCAGCACCAAACAGAATGTCTCCTTGATTTGATTTAGAAAGTTGAATAAGAAATGGAATAACTTTGTCAGCATGAGATGCAGTGGTATTTAGCAAATTTTCTTTTTACCAGTCTCTTATAGACATCTCACATTTTGGGAAACATTGGGAGGAGGTGTAGAAATGTAAAGACTAAAGACTTAGAGATATGAGTATTGGGTTTGAATTGTGTCTCTGTTTCTTAACATTTAGTGTGATCTTACAAACCATTTTCCCTTCCTGAGTTTGTCTTCATCTCTAAACATTTAAGATCACTTCCATGTCTGGGATTTAGTGACCACATTAGACAATGTATGTTAAAGGCCCTCTCACACATAGCCTCACATATTGAAGATGTATGGGGTTCAGTAAGTGATTTACTTTTTCTTAAGTTCTGGTTTGCACAACATGTTTCTTATTTCCACATTTCTCTGAAATATGTCTTATGTTTGATGGAATCTTGTACAAGATGAAAATGGTAGCTATTATTTTGGAAAAAAGTCCAGTGAGCTCTGGGAAGGAGAGGAGAGACTAGACCTCAGAGTAAGTTTCCCAAAGGAGATGTTTAGTGATCTGGAAGGAATGGACAAGGAAGGAAGAAAGTGACAAGGAAGAGAGTGGCATTTGCAAAGACATAGTCATGCTATCATGCTAGTGATCATGTTCTGGGCCCTTGAAGTCTACCATGCAGCAGTAGCATGGTAGGAGGATAAGGTGGGGATAGGATGGTCATGAGGCTAAAAGGTTAGGTTAGAGGCTAGGTAATGAAGACATAGATTAAGTCATCTGGACTTTCTTCCCAAAGAACAATAAAAACCCATTCAGCAAGGATGTGGCATGACTGGATTTGCAATATGGGTAAATTTTCTTGGATCACTGCCTTGGAAGAAAGCAGACAATGACATTGAGGAGAAGAAAGAGGAAGGGACTTCTTGGAAATTGAGTCCAAACCCACCTGTCTGGAGTGAAGTGACTAAGAAAATGTTTGGGGGAGAAGTTTATCTCAGTACCATTCTGAGGGATTGGAGCTGGAACCAGCATGCCCTGGGCATGAATCTGTGGCACTGGGTGGCCGGGCTATTTGCCTGAACTCATCCAAAGTCAACAGAGTCTGCATTTCACTGCCATTTCCGGGCGAGCCTGTGCTCCTGGCATCATCCCCGTGTGCCCTGGGGTCAAATTTAGCTGGGTTTTGAATGTGTGAATTCCCGTTTATATCTGAGTGTCTGAAGATTGTTCTCTTCACAAACATGCACTGAACAAGCAGAATCTGTTCTCAATAGGAAACAACTGTGCCACTGGAGTTGGCACCGGGAAAGAAAGCACGTTAACAGCTCCGCTGCCGACCAGGCTGCCTCTTCCAGCTTCCTGTTGAAGGCGGCTTTGGTTCTTTCTCCTCCACAAACCAGAGGGAAAGCGCTGGGTATTTGCATTCACAACTCCAATTGTTTTAAATTAGACTACCCCAGGAGCTGAATTACCTTAGCTGATATTTCTCATTATTGTGCCTCTCTGCAATCTCAGAGGTTTCAAATAAGATTCCCTAAAGACAGGCATTGTTCCCTCATCTGTTCAAAAGTATAACACTTGGCAAAATTGCAATCCTGTTCACCACAGAAAATGTGGCTTTGTTTGGTTTCGTAAAAGTGGTGGGTAGAAAGAACATACTGACAACAAAATAGAAAAATAAAAATAAGGTCTAGAAAAGAGCTGTTCCAGCACATCCCTGAGAAGGTTTTATTGAAGACCCTTACATATTTTCTAGGGCCTGGCAGGAAACCTTTGCTGAGCAGCATTTGGAGTAGGTGACATTGTTGCCTGGGCCTGGCTTGCTAGGGAGAGTCCAAAAGACAAGATTTTCTTTCTTTTTTTTTTTTTTTTAATATTTTATTTTATTTTATTATGTTATTGTGGGGTACAGTTAGGGGTTAGGCATACAAAAATATTTCGTTCAGGTACCCTTGTTGATAAGAGGTGTCTCCCCATCCTCAGATAGATTTCAACAGATCTGTGATT